>JALXFT010004284.1:0-46735 GCA_023376895.1 Aspiorhynchus laticeps | reverse complement strand
AGGCGTATCCGGTGAAGTGCGCACAGAACAATGTCACACTGCTGTTTTTTCCTGACTTTAGTCCGGCTACAGCGATCAAGAGAAAGGCATTTGGTCCGGTTTTGAAGAAGATGACAGCACTTGGTCTCCAGCCCTTCCTCATCTATCCAGCGGTGATTAAGTTACGGCACAAAGGGGAACAGAGAAGCTACGATTCCCCTCAGAAAGCGGAGGATTTTATCAGTTCCATGTATCAGCAGAAGTCCTATGCCGCCGCTCTGCGGGGGGACGACGGGGGAGCAGCGACCTCTGTTTCTCCAATTCAACGGGAGGGGTGTGACGGCCGGGATGGACTTGGCCCTAGCTGCCCAGAAGGGGATGATAGCAGGATGAGCATGGATGCTTGCTAAACCTATTGTTTGCGTTTTCTTCTCTTATACTGGGATATTTTCCTTATTTATCCGGTACAACGATCTCTTTGCTGGTAAGACTGACACTCCATTTTTCTGTTTTGGAGGGGACTAATGGAGAGTAGGTTTAATTAATAAAAAAATATATATATATATTTATATATATTTTTTTGGCTGTGTGAGCCTTTCGGGAGACATGTCTTGCGTTGGAGTGTATCGGTCACGACCTATCACCGTTTTTTGTTGCTCAGTCAGACCTATGTTCTCGGTAATGTGCGGTCTGAGTTGTTCTTTGTTTATGGTTGTCGGTTGTTCACATTTTAATGTTGTTTTTGTTTTTTACAGCAGACATTTATACTTTTATTTATTTTACATTATTTCTAAAGGGATTTTTCATTTAGGAGGTTTGGTATCTAAAATGCACATCAGTGTTTACGTGTTATTTACGGAATGGAAGTGCTTCTGTTTTTTGTTTTTTGCATTTATTGTGTACAATCTTGGGATTATGAATATTCAGTGCATACTTTAAATATTTTATCACTGAATGTGAATGGTTTAAATTCTGCTGTTAAAAGAACTCGTGTATTAGAATATTTACACTGTAAATCTATTTCCTGTGCCTTAATACAAGAGACACATTTAAAACAATCGGACGTGGCACGTTTCCAGAATAAGTATTACAAATTAATAGCTTTTTCCTGCGCTCAAAATAAAACTAAGGGGGTGCTTATCCTTGTTAACAGGAAGTTAAATTTAACAATTGAACACCTTGGTAGTGATGAGAAGGGTAGATTTGTTTTTATCCGATGCAAAATATATAATAATAGGTTAGCATTGGTCTCTATTTATGGTCCATATGAGACAGACAGTGCATTCCTTACACAGATTTCCAAAACTTTACTTGAGGAGATTGATTGCCCTCTAGTGGTGGGTGGTGATTTTAATGCTGTCATAAATCCTGCTTTAGATAAGTCTCAATCTGATACAACAGCCAATCCATCCTCTAAATTATTGAATAAATTGATCACTGAGCTCAACTTAATCGATTTATGGAGAATTCAGAATACTAAAGCTAAGGACTTCACTTTTTTTTCTAATAGATACAAGACTTTCTCTAGGATAGATTACATATTTCTCAGCCCATCTTTAATTTCATCTAATTCCTCTATATCTGTTACGGAACTAGTCAGACACAGAGGTAAATGTTAATAAGGTAGAATTTATTAAGTGATTGAGTGAAACAACAGCGGTGAGAGTCCTTGTGAGAGGAAGGTGGTCTTTGGGAAGTATTGTGGATGGTGCTCTGGGATTCTGACTGTATCTCTGTATAATGGCAGGTTCGTGGCGGATAGGAATCCTGGGGAGTCAGCGAGTCTTTAGATTCCACAGATGTATAGGTATCTGGAGGTGAGAGGGAAGACAGAGGGTAAGTATCATCAGGTAAATCAAACAGGTAAGTATACTCAGCATAAGTCCGCTGTAGCATGAAGGTCCGTGTTGAATCCACAAGATCGGACAACTGAGTGAGCTGAGGTGAGTGCTTTATGGAGAGAGGTGATTGCAGCGGTGATGAGGTGCAGGTGCGAGTGATTAGTACTCAGGTGAGGTGGATCGTGGTAATTGATTCGAGGAAGAGCCTGGCCGTTCTGTGACAGTACCCCCCTCTCCACGGACCGCTCCTGAGGGCCGACCCCGGCGTCGTGGTGGTCTACCTCGTCCTCGAGGAGCAGGACGATCAGGGTGGCTGGCATGAAACTCCTCCATGAGAATGGGATCCAGAATGTCATCCCTGGGTACCCATGAGCGTTCCTCAGGACCGTAGCCTTCCCAGTCGACTAGATATTCCAATCTCCCACCACGACGCCGGGAATTCAGGATTTCATGAACACTGTAGACGGCGCCTTCATCCATGATGAGAGGAAGAGGGGGATCCTCAACTAGGCCAGGCTCTGGGGAAACAGAAGGACAATGTGGTTTGAGTAGAGACACATGGAATGTAGGATGGATCTTGTATTGTGCAGGTAAATGTAATTTATATGTGACCGGGTTGACCTGTTCCAGAATGGTAAAGGGACCAACGAATCTGGGACTCAGCTTACGGCAAGGCAGGCGCAGTCTAATGTCCCTTGTGGAGAGCCATACCTTTTGTCCAGGAGTGTACGTGGGTGTGGGAGAGCGGTGAACATCGGCTGTGATCCTTTGTCTGCGCACTGCCCGCTGTAGATGGTGATGTGCCGAGTCCCAGACTCCCTCGCTCTCTCGGAACCAGTGATCGACAGCGGGTACGTCAGAAGGATCTCCGGACCAGGGGAACAGGGGAGGCTGGAAACCGAGTACGCACTGGAAAGGAGTGAGTCCAGTGGATCCTTGACGAAGGGAGTTCTGGGCGTACTCGGCCCAGCCTAGGAACTGGTTCCAAGAGTTCTGGCGGCCGTGGCAGAAGGTTCTCAGGAATCGCCCAATCTCCTGGATCTTGCGTTCCGTTTGCCCATTGGATTGGGGATGATAGCCAGAGGTTAGACTGATGGTCACACCCAGGAGCGAGAAGAAGGCTTTCCATACCCGTGAGATGAATTGAGGACCTCTATCGGAAACAATGTCTTCGGGTATGCCGTAGTACCTGAAGACGTGATTGAAAAGTAGTTCAGCAGTTTGCATGGCAGTGGGTAATCCCGGTAGTGGAAGGAGTCGACAGAATTTTGAGAATCGGTCCACAATGACTAGGATACAGGTGTTGTTGTCAGATGATGGTAAATCTGTGATGAAGTCAACTCCTAGGTGTGACCAGGGGCGGTTGGGAATGGGTAATGGTACCAGTTTGCCAGAGGGAAGATGACGGGAACTCTTGGAGATGGCACAGTCTGGGCAACCCTGAACGAACCTTCGCACATCCCTTGCCATGTTTGGCCACCAGAAGCGATCTTTTAGCAACGAGAGAGTGGCGTTGGCCCCTGGGTGGCCAGTACCAAGTGAAGTGTGCGATGAGTGAATGAGGGGTGTCCGTTGAGTCCTGGGTAAATACTGGTGGTTCGGTGGGCAGCCCGGCGGATTATCTGGTGGTGTGGTGGAGACAACTGGTGGAGATGTCCATACGATGGGGCTCGTAATGATATCTGCTGGTAAGATCGTTTCAGGTTCATCCAGGGTCTCTTCAGTGGTTTGAATGCGAGACAGGGCGTCCGCCTTGACATTTCGTGGACCTGGCCGATAGGAGATCTTGAAATCGAATCTTGTGAAGAAGAGGGCCCATCGAGCTTGGCGTGGATTGAGACGTTTAGCATCTTGCAGATATGCCAGGTTCTTGTGGTCAGTCAATACTAAGAAGGGATGTGTAGCCCCCTCCAACCAATGTCTCCATTCCTCCAGAGCGAGTTTAATCGCCAGCAATTCACGGTTCCCAATGTCATAATTCCTCTCCGCCGGGCTGAGTTTCTTGGAGAAGAAGGCGCATGGATGGAGCTTAGGAGGCTTCCCCTGCTGCTGCGAAAGGACCGCACCTACTCCAGTGGTTGAGGCATCCACTTCTACAATGAAGGGTAGTTCAGGGTTCGGATGAACCAGGAGAGGTGCGGTAGTGAAAGCTTCCTTCAGGTGATTGAAAGCCGTTGTGGCACTAATATCCCAGGACAGTGACTTATTACCTCCCTTCAGAAGATCCGTGAGTGGACTGGTAATGGAGCTGTAATTTGCGATGAAGCGGCGGTAGAAATTAGAGAATCCCAGGAATCTTTGTAGCTCTTTGATGGTAGTGGGTCGTGGCCAAGAGGAGATGGCTTCCACCTTCCCCTTGTCCATGCGAATGCCACCCTTACTGATAATGTAACCAAGGAAATGGACTGAGGATTGATGGAAGATGCATTTCTCGGCTTTGAGGTATAACTGATACTTGCGGAGTTGTTGGAGGACCTCCGCAACATGAAGGCGGTGTTCGGACAGACTCCGGGAATATATCAATATATCGTCGATGTAGACAATAACAAAGCGATGGAGAAATTCCCGGAGTACCTCATGCATGAAGCCTTGGAACACAGAAGGGGCGTTGACAAGCCCATATGGCATAACCCTATACTCATAGTGGCCAGTAGGGGTCACAAACGCGGTCTTCCATTCATCTCCTTCTCTGATGCGAATGAGGTTATAAGCGCTGCGGAGGTCCAACTTAGTGAAAATGGTGGCACCGCGGAGTTGTTCCAAAGCTGCCGGGACAAGGGGAAGAGGATATCTGTACTTGATGGTTATCTGATTGAGCTTACGGTAATCAATACAGGGACGTAGACCTCCATCCTTCTTGGCCACGAAGAAGAAGCTGGAAGCAGCAGGGGAGGTAGATGGTATGATGTATCCCTGTTTGAGAGCCTCCTCAATATACTCCTCCATGGCCTTCTGTTCAGGTAATGACAGGGGATAAATCCTACCCCGTGGTACTGGCTCACCCGGAACTAGGTCGATGGCACAGTCCCATGGCCGATGAGGTGGAAGACGGGATGCTCTCTTGGGGCAGAAGACGTCCTTGAAGGAAGCATAGTCAGAGGGGCATTCCACAGATTGCTTATCTACAGGACTCTCAATGGAAGTTGCTTGGAGAGGTAGCTGTACTGACACTGAGGGAGGAGGACGAGGTAATTGTGGGAAGCATCGTGGGAAGCAATCGGTACCCCATTTCAGAACGTCTCCAGTCTTCCACGAGATCACGGGATCATGTTTCACCAGCCAGGGCAGACCCAATATGACATCCACCGTAGCTTCCTCTAGCACCAGTAGCTGGATGGACTCTTGATGGAGTAGTCCCATACGGAGCTGTAAAGGTCCCACACAACTTTTAACAAGGCGACGGGTGAGAGGCGTACCTGTTATGGTCTGGATCTGGTAGGTGGTTTCGGTCGCTGTGGTTGTGAGGTGGAGCTGCTGGCAGAGACTCCCAGATATGAAGTTTCCCGCGGACCCGGAGTCAAGGAGGATGGTAACTGGTAGCAGATTGGAATTAATAATCAGATGGGCACATGTGGTCAGGGGATTCATCTTAGGGAAGGGAGGCTGGATACCACTTACTAACAGTCTTGGTGGACGAATGGTGCATGCTTGGATAAGATGGTCATCACCTCCACAGTACAAACAGAGTCCCCTCGTCATACGACGTTGCCTCTCACCAGGTGTCAGGCGGAACATGTCGGTCTGCATAGCCTCCGGAGAATCTCTGGCCTCTGGCTGGTGTTTGGGAGGAGTGACAATGGCAGTACCTGAATTTGCATCCGAAGGGCAGGCGTCAATGCGATTAGAGCATCTGATGGCGAGTTGGATGAACTTCTCGAGCCCATGAGTGTCATCATATGCAGAAAGATGTAATCTCAACCGGGGTTTCAAACCTTGACGGAAGGCGGTGATAAGAGAGGGCTCATTCCAGCCACTAGCAGCCGCTAGGGTGCGGAACTTCAGGGTATATTGGTGGATGGTCATAGTACCCTGTCGCAGTTTGTATAACTGCTCGCCAACGGATGAATCTCCTGGTGAGCTGCTGAAGACCTCTCGGAAATGGGCGAGAAACTGGCCATAGGAATGTGTTGCGGGACCTGCCTGACTCAGAACCGTTTCTGCCCATCTCAAAGCCGGTCCCGTGAGGGATGTAATCACAAAGGCGATCTTTGCTTGATCAGTGAGGAACATCTGAGGATGCAAATCAATGGTTAGCGAGCATTGTAATAAAAAGCCATTGCACTCCTCTGGATCACCTGAGTAGGGCGCTGGTCGGGCCATGGGACTGGCGAACATGACAGGAGAAGAAGAATTGATGGTGGAAGTGACTGGAGTGGAAGTTGAAGCTGGTAATGGTGGTGAAGCTGAACGGGTGAGTATTCTCTTCAAAGTGTCGACCAGTTCCTGGAATGGATCTGTTGCACTCATCTTGTAGCCGTCTAGGTCCGATCTTCTGTTACGGAACTAGTCAGACACAGAGGTAAATGTTAATAAGGTAGAATTTATTAAGTGATTGAGTGAAACAACAGCGGTGAGAGTCCTTGTGAGAGGAAGGTGGTCTTTGGGAAGTATTGTGGATGGTGCTCTGGGATTCTGACTGTATCTCTGTATAATGGCAGGTTCGTGGCGGATAGGAATCCTGGGGAGTCAGCGAGTCTTTAGATTCCACAGATGTATAGGTATCTGGAGGTGAGAGGGAAGACAGAGGGTAAGTATCATCAGGTAAATCAAACAGGTAAGTATACTCAGCATAAGTCCGCTGTAGCATGAAGGTCCGTGTTGAATCCACAAGATCGGACAACTGAGTGAGCTGAGGTGAGTGCTTTATGGAGAGAGGTGATTGCAGCGGTGATGAGGTGCAGGTGCGAGTGATTAGTACTCAGGTGAGGTGGATCGTGGTAATTGATTCGAGGAAGAGCCTGGCCGTTCTGTGACAATATCTATATTACCAATTTTATTATCTGATCATTCTGCTATGTTGTGCAGTGTTCCTCATTCCGATGTCAAAGCCAAGTCCCCTAGATGGCGCTTTAACATATCATTATTAAGTAATCAGACTTTTATTACCTCTCTAAAAGAATATATTAAGGACTTTCTTGAAATTAATATGCCCTCTGATGTGGATCCTCAAATACTGTGGGAAACGACTAAGTGTGCTATATGAGGTTTCTGTATATCTTTCTCTTCTACTCTTGCCAAAGCGAGAACTCACCAGTTTACACAATTAGAAAATAAAATCCAATCATTACAAAACCTACAAAAACAACATTTTACTGAGCAACAGGCTACACAGCTGTCCTCTTTAAAAGAAGAATATGATTTACTTTCACACTCAAAGGCAGAATTTATTTTACATAGGACTAGACAAAAATATTATTTTGAATCAGAGAGACCTAGTCATTTATTGGCCCTTAGGTTGAAAGAATGCTAGTCTAAGGCATATATTAGCGCAATAAAATCATCGGATGATCAGGTCACCACGAACCCTGTGGCAATTAATGACATATTTAAAGGTTTTTACACAAATCTGTATAAAGCCGAGACAGATTTTGATGAACCAATTTGTAAGCAGTATTTAGATAAATTGGAACTGCCTCGGATCTCACAGATAGATAAAGAATATTTGGAGGCCCCATTAAGTTTGGAGGAACTTCACGTCTCTCTAAAGAGCCTTCAAAAGGGCAAATCGCCGGGTCTAGATGGTCTCCCCCTGAATTATATTTAGAAATTTGGGATTTGGTAGGGATACTTATGCTTAACTCATTTAATTTTGCAATTGAACATGGGGCATTTCATAGAGATCAAAAAACATCACTGATTTCATTACTTCTTAAAAAAGGGAAAGATCCATTAGATTGTTCCAGCTACAGACTGATTTCGCTTATCCCATGTGATCTAAAAATCTATGCTAAAGTGTTTGCTTCTCGTTTGGCGAAGGTAATTCACAGTCTGATCAAGGAGGACCAAACTGGTTTTATCAAGGGGCGCAATGCATCTGACAATATGCGTCGACTCCTTCATATTCTTGACTTTGCGGACTCCCACCCAACACCTTGTGCGGTCTTTTCACTTGATGCAGAAAAAGCCTTTGACAGGCTAGAGTGGAATTATATGTGGGCGGTTCTGCACTGTTTCGGCTTCGGTGAACACTTCATTTCTATGATTAAGACATTATACCACTCACCTGCAGCATCAGTCATAACTGGTAATATTATTTTCCCCTCATTCCCTTTACAGCGGGGAACGAGGCAGGGGTGTCCACTTTCCCCCTTATTGTTTTGTCTATCTCTCGAACCCTTAGCACAAGCCATCAGGAAATCTGAAGTATCGATTAAGATTCATGACCATAATCATTGTATTTCATTATACAATGATTATGGTCATGAATCTTAATCGATACTTCAGATTTCCTGATGACCATAATCATTGTATTTCATTATACGCTGATGATATTATTCTATATTTAGACCACTTTGATGTTTCAGTCTCTAGTGTAATTAAGGAATTTGATAATTTTAGTAGCCTATCAGGATATAAAATAAATTGGAGCAAATCTGCTCTAATGCCAATTAACAATGTTAAGGTTAATTTTTCTATTCCTTTCATCTATTTGGGCATTACTATATATAAAAACATTCATAAGATTGCCAGAGACAATTTTAATAACATTTTAGTTAACCTGTTAACCAGCACCCCCCATATTGGGAATCACAGCTGAAAATGACTAACTAACTTAAAATGGTAACAGCTCCTGACTTCAGTGTGCCACACACACAATTTTGGTGTCTTTGGAAAGAAGACCCTTTGGGCTTTACTATCCGTCATCCAGAGTTGATAATGCTCAAAAATATAAAAGTTATTGACACTGAAGTGCCTTGATAAAAATTGTACCACACTGAATTTGTTTTTAATTTCATATAAAAATACATTAAATCAGTCCTGGAGCAATCTAAAAAAGTAATGGGTTGAAAGTCACGTCTCATGAGTTTATATTTCAAATCTGAAGAAGATACCATGAAAAATGAGATTTCTGCAACATTTTTCTAGTCCCCCCTCCCCTCTGTTTGAGGAAAAATATTTACCAGATTATTGAAGGGTTCTACTACAAACTATTTAGTCTTTATACATGCCACTGCAGTTTTTCAATTATAAAACAGTAGACAGAATCTTAGACATCGTATCAGTGATTTATTTGAGCACTAGAAAAATACAATAATAATAATTTTTGAGTGATGAAAAAAAAACAATAATAAAAAAAAAATAACTTAAGTACATACTGATTTCCTGACATACAGATAGATGCTCATACATTAGTAATCACATGCTGACGATCATTCATACAGATGCAAATCATACTGATGGCCACCCATATTGTCAATAATCACATTATAATGGCCTTTTATATAGACTGCATTCACACTGATATCTGTGAACAGTCAGTAATTACACGCTGATTATCAGCCATACGGATGTTAATCACACAGATACAGGCACATTACCCACAAAAATATATGAAAACTGTTGAAGAAGAAAAAAAAGAAAGGTTTATTTGTGCTAAAAAGATCGCTAAGTTACGCCCCCATCAGATGACAGGTGCGTCACAGCGTGCGTCACGCACCGTCGCGAGGGAGCGCCAAAATTCAAATAAACAATCTTCCGTGTATCTTTAACTTTTTTTTTTTGATGGTCTCATTGCGTTTGGGACATTGCCTGCTACAAAATCATGCTGTTTTTTTACCACCAAGACGCTGTTTTTGAGCGTAATTTGTTCCATAACGGACACAAACAATAACTCTCCCTGAAGAGATGAGACGTAAACAAATGAATAACGATCCAAATTACAACGTTGTTGTTTCTTTGGACTAAAAGTACTCGATGGAATGTTGTTCAGTGGACCCTTATCTCTGAAACTAAACCAGGATTTACAGCAGTGGATACGTTTGAGTGTCGTTATCAGGATGAATCTGGTATGTACTGCAGCTTTTTTATACATATTTTGATGTGTACTGCTTACACAAATTTAGCAAATACATTCCTTTATAAGCTTTCTATCGAAAAACAGCGATCTGTCGTCGATGCTTGAGGCTTAGAACTTCAAAATGATATATAGTTTGTCAAGATTCATTTTGTCCTGTTTTACTTTATCTGTTTGAAAACTATGACGTGTGCAAACAAAGAGCTTTCAGTGCGCCGGCGTCCTGGTGCATGTTAACAGGTTTAAACAATATTAACATCAGTGTGGAGTGAGCTCAGAACAACAAAGCAATGTAAAGACAACATCTTGCCAAATGTTATCTCTATTATAATATCCCCTGTGAGTTCAGAACAAAGCAGCAATAACAAAACATACTGCCACATTTTTACTCTTATGAAATGTCTGTGAGCTCAGAACAAAGCAATATAAAACATCTAGCCTTATTTTCTAATGCTTATAAAATTCCTGAGTTGACACTAATATGCAACATAAAACACCCTCAAAAACATTTCTCATGAACTACAGTAATACTGTGAAAAGATGGATTAAGTGGCAAGACCACATGCAGCGTTTACTCATGTGCCAATCCTCTAACAACATTCACTAGTTCAGTAAAGCCAGTAACCCTGTGAATGTTGGTGGAAAATCATCTGTTCGACACTTCAAACACAGTGAAGAATTCTGAAACCACAAAGTAGTGCAGGATCTGCATCCAACTATGCTTTCACAGCATGCTGCGAATACCGGGTCTTCCATGAATCCTGACAGTGGAGAAAAAATATATTTCAGGTCTAAAACTGCAATACAAGACAACAGCCAGCTCTGTGGGAGAGAATTATTTCATAAATGTCAATGTTATATGTTAATAATGTTTTTTTATAGTGCTGTGTGTATGAAGGCTGAATTTTTAAATTCCATACAAAGACAAGACTGACTTCTGCAAACCAGACAAGGGAAGAAATCCCTCACATTCCTGGTGGTCCAGAGGCAGCAGCATTGCCGCTTGTGCTGGGAACAGCCCCATGGACCTCATAGTGGGCCTTGTCTATGAGGTCTAATGAGCTAAAGTGGCCATTTGCTCTAGGAAAAACTGCCACATTTGCATCATCTGTGAGATACTGTCACGGTGCACACAGCAGGGAGGAACAAGGACACGCAGACGAAGATTAAACTCAAAATAATAGTCTTTAATGATGACATCAGGGCAGGACAATGCAGGGCAGACTCACAGAAACACCGGGGAGTACATTTACATTTACATTTATGCATTTAGCAGACGCTTTTATCCAAAGCGACTTACATTGCATTCAAGTTACAGTTTTACATTTTATCAGGAGTAACGAGTAGACCAGACGAAATCAAACTCAAAAGACAGGAACTAAATACACAGGGTAATTAACACAATCACGAACACGCAGCTGGACACGAATTAACTGATAATCACATCAGACGAGGACAGGAAACAAACCAAATATGGACACAAGAGGCGGGAACATGACACACCACTGACATATAACTCCCCCCTCCCGGAAGGCGTGTCCCACGCCGTAACAGTTCCACCGGGGAGGGGGGTTGGTTGCTCTGGAGGCCCCTCAGGACAGACATAGACCGGAACACAGGACGAGGACCTCCAGAGCAGAACAGAAAGATCGGAGGCCATGGCGGAGCTGGGAGCTCTGGAGGCCATGGCGGTGCAGGGAGCTCAGGAGGCCATGGCGGAGCTGGGAGCTCTGGCGGCCATGGCGGAGCTGGGAGCTCAGGAGGCCATGGCGGAGCTGGGAGCTCTGGTGGCCATGGCGATGCAGGGAGCTCAGGAGGCCATGGCAGGTGGTCTTCGTGGCCTCCGTCCCTTGGCCAAGCCACTCCAGCCGGAACTCTTTCTACCCCCCCAAAAAATTTCCCTGGGGTAGTTAGGGGGTATCAGGAGCCCTCCGGGGCTAGACAAACAGGACAGTACATGACATGACAGGAAAAGCCCTTCGGGGCTAAACACAAACAAACAGTACAGCCCACAGGAACAGGACGCCCTCCTTGGCGAGCTAGGAAGCTGAGGCTTCTTCTGGGCATGACAAGACATCAGGGGCCCTCCCAAGGTTCCCTCAGCTTCCACTTCCACGACATGGGGGCAGGCGGCTAGAATGGCCTCCGTGGCCACAACAAGAGGAGCCGCCTGCCCCAGACAAGTCTCCGTGGACATGACTGACAAGATTTGATTAAAATGTTCCTGTGGGCACGACACGACATACACATGGCACTCCTGGCCGTGTTGTGGACAGGATCCACGGGGCTAGGGTAGCAGCGGCCGGCAGGCATGTGTCAGCGGCGATCCGGCGGGCTTGACTCAGCGGCGATCCCGCCGAACTCCCACGCCACATACGCTGGCTAAGGCAGGAATACCGAGCGGCGACTTCCTTGCCGCGAGAGACAAAACAAACAGACAGGAACAAAACAAAAAGACTTATGAAAACGGAAAAGAAAACGAGGTGAAGGGGCGCCGCTTACTGTTTGGGTCTGGTCTTCTGTCACAGTGCACACAGCAGGGAGGAACAAGGACACGCAGACAAAGATTAAACTCAAAATAATAGTCTTTAATGATGACATCAGGGCAGGACAAGGCAGGGCAGAAACACCGGGGAGTAACGAGTAGACCAGATGAAATCAAACTCAAAAGACAGGAACTAAATACACAGGGTAATTAACACATAATCCCGAACACACAGCTGGACACGAATTAACTGATAATCACATCAGACGAGGACAGGAAACAAACCAAATATGGACACAAGCGGCAGGAACACATGACACACGACAGAGGACTGACAGATACAGGCTCTGGCTGCTTACCTAAAAAAAAAGTGAGGTTTTCTTAAGGATGCACAGCCATCATGCAATTCATTGTACCCTTTATTCTTTAGATAGTTATAGGCAGTCACTACAATCAGATACCAGATTGTAGGTTCACTAAGCTAAAACTAATGAAATCAAACACAGCAGTCTTTCAATAAATTATAATATTCAGTTTTTTTGTGTTTTAGAGAAGTGTGTAATTTTGGAGGATGCAGTTTGTGGTGTTATCGAACTGTATTGCAGAGAAGAGAGTTTCTGTCATTGAGCTGAACCGAACTGATTCAAGTGGGGTGGACAAAATAATAATTGTACAACACGATATAGTTCAACAGCACCAGTAACTGCAGCCACATGACCGCATCAAAACATCTCTAAATCAGTTTTAACACAATCTGAATATTATAAACACGAAAATATATATAGATATTTTTTTGTAGGAAGGCTATCCACTCAATGTCACACATTCAAAATCGTCAGCTATTGTGTGTGGGTTTGCTGACATACCTGGAATATTTTAGAAATATTTTCCACCATCATGTCCTCCTCCCTCAATGTGACTATTTTAGCCGAAGTAAAAAGCACAAATGATACTGATAAATTCATTTTTCATTTGCCAGAGTAAGTGGAATAATTGAATGATCAGATGATACACGGACCGTGTTTATGTTCTACAAATACATTAATATAACATTTAAAGTTAAGATTGTTCATTATGCATTCATTATGGCCACAAGGTTTAAAGTATTAAAAAAATAGTACATGCACATCCACCACCATATCTTGTTGTTATGGCTGTTGTCCACAAATTGTAGCCTGTATATGCTTTCAGCAGACTTGAAGAAATATTATTTCCTACGGTCTTCAACAACTCCTAACTTTTTTGCTGCTAAATGGCTCTCTATACTCACCAAACTGTTGTTAGTGTTGTCTGTGACATTATGAGCAACCCTTTCATACTCTTATAACACTTTTGCATTACTCCAGTGGTATCATTTAACATATTCATCATTTAATTGTGATACTCTCTTTTAATGTTTTACAGTTGAAAACAATGTCTCTCTGGAGGATGTTCTTGTTTTCTTCACTGGATGTGACAGCATTCCAGCACTGGGATTCTCTCCAAAGCCAAGCCTTGAGTTCATTATCTGTTCCCGATTTCCAGTGGCCAATACTTGCGAAAATATTCTACGCATACCAGTGTACACTGCTTTCAAATCTGACATGGATTTTGCCATACGCAATTCACCAGGATTTGGAAGAGCGTGAGAGGTAATATTTTCGAAGGCTTGTAGAGCTTGAGTTATGTTGATGTTTTTTATGCTGTTGCTGTTATTTCACTTTGTTTTTCCTTGATACCAAAATTCTGTATTTACTGTAACAAACACATGAAAAAACACAGTACAAGTCATAAAAGTTCTTTGTTACATTTTAAGATGTATTTCAAGCTATATGTTCCAGTCTTCTATCCTGAACAACTATGTTCCCCAGTTTAATTGCTATGGCAGGATTGTTACTTCTTTATTGGCTGTGTATGGCCGTCTTTCAAATACATGTTTTTCTGTTCCTACTTTTTATGCACTGCCTTATTGTTTTTTTAATGTCTACAGTGATGGGACTTGTGCATCCAAGACTTTAATTGTAACATTTTTCTAAATCTTTTATAATATACTGTAGTTACAAACTGACACAAAACTACACAAAATGAATGTATTTAATAACTTTGAAAAATACAGGTTTCACCTTGAACAACAGGGTTAAATTGATACAACATTTACAATGATGCATCATATAATATACACCATTTATATGGTGATAATGTTCAATGGTTTATCGTGAATGAAAAGTGATTTATATCATAATTTTACATGATAATGCCCTTTTTTCTGTCACCACAATGACTTCAATATGATAAACATCACCAAAATTACTTAGCAGACTAAGTATTTATTTGAAGCAGGTGTTACATGCTGTGAAAAAAGTTATATTCCATGACTTCCATCGTCAGTCAAGGGATCAACTGGGATTAACTCAGGATGACAATGGTGATGATCGTAAGGTCTTTGCACATGCACATGATTGAGTGGTCCTTGATGTTCAGGAAGTTGGAGCATTCCAACTGTCCAAAGTTGCAGTGGGGAGTTACTTTCCATTGTCCTTAAACTATGGTGGTTCCACTGGCTTACAAACTCATCCACAAATCTGTTTATTCTTGGAAGGTAAACATGGTGAAGAGCCCTAATGTGAAGTGGGTTGTTGCTATCTAAAATTCCAACATTTTCCATGAAAAGGAAAAGTTCTTTAAAATAAGCTTACACCACCCTGTTAAATTCTGCCCACAATCTTTCGATGTGTTGATTGTGAACACTACATCCAACCATAAAGCTTCTTCTGTTTGCTCCTCATCATAAATCTTGCAATATTAATATTCTCACTACCAGCATCAGCCCTGACATGATGTGGGAGTCCAAACAGATCCACAGCATTCAGTTGATGCTCTGTTGTCTGTGCAACATCTCAGGTAGGTAATACAGCAGCTATAGCCATCAACTCCTCCATGAAACACAAATCCCCATGGATTTAACTTGTGGTTTGTGTCAATGTGCCTGGAATAATAATAATTATAATTATTGTTATTATTATTATTATTATTATTATAAACCACATTGGATGTACATTCAAAGTTGTCTTTTTCTTGCCAAATTTTTTTTGTAAAAAAGTAAAAATAAATATATATATAAAAAAATCTCAATATTATGTTTTTTCATCCTGTTTATACTTGTATTTTTTTAAACGATGTATTCTCACATTTTCATGATGATTTTACAATAATAATAATAATAGTTATTATTATTATTATTAAAAACCACATTGGATGTCCATCAGAGTTGAACTTTTTTGGCTTTTTCTTGCCAAAAAACGTTTGTAAAAAAAAAAAAAATTAATCTCAATGTTTTTTTTCATCCTGTTTATACTTGTAATTTTTTTAAATGTTGCATTCTCTCACATTTTCATGATGATTTTACAACAACAACAACATTATTATTATTGTAAACCACATTGTTCATAAAAGTTTACTTTAACTTTTTCTTGCCAAAAAACTTTTGTGAAAAATAAAAATAAAATAAATAACAAATTAATCTCAATATTTGTCACACTGCTCGGGGAGCAAGGAGCGAGGAAAACGTTCAATAATCCTTCTTTATTGAAGCCACCACACGGAACCTGTAACTCAGGGATAAGACAAATAATACCGGACATGGGAGACAGGGAGACACAGGGCTTAAGAACACTAGGAAATCAATCGAGGAAGAACAGAAACAGGTGAGGAGTAATTAAACACAGGGCTGGGGACAAATGAAATAATTATGACTCTAAACGAGGAAAGGAACAGGAAGTCCAAATAAGGGCATAAGAGGAGGGGAAACACAGGACAGAGAGACAAAAGCCTGATTCGAACGGTAATTGTTTCTCATATGGACGTCTGTAAAAATAAATTTACATATCACCTCAGTGATAAAACTCATGGATTCGGATGGAGATTTATTCACAGTGGAGCGAGTTCTGTGATCCTGCTCACCCGGGAACACATGCTCACGTGACCAGTCACATGATTGTCTGCTGTAAATAAAATTAATTTTATTTACAAATGTATTCTTATTATTGTGTAAAATGTATTTAAAAATACTTATTATTGTGTAAAATGTATTATTATTATTCCAAGCATATTTTATAATATTTATTATTTGATTATTTAAATCTCCTGTTTAAAAATAGGAAAATAGACGCGCTATAGTTGTATATAATTATACGCGATATATATCTGTTTATAATACACATTTTAAAATTGTATTGCATACCTGCTGCTGCCATAATAAAGACCCATTTGAAAGTTTAGGCCTATGTGCTTTTCTTCTTTTTCTGCTCGTTTATGTGCTTTTCTTCTCTTTCTGCTCCCAGTCGCTGTGGTTGAGCAGTCATGAAGTATTGTTCTTTTAAATACTTCCAGCATTTCAGAAATAATATGTAAATTACACCTAAGTACAACGTTACGGTGTTCGGGAGTGCTCAAAAAGGGATTAAACTGAATTTTGAATCGATTTCTTCTCGTAAACTCAGAGATGTGGATTCGGACGGCAATTAAATTACCACACGACCTCGGTGTTTGTCAAAAAACAGTAGGTAATTCGGCCGGGGATTTTCACGGGGGTGGTGAGAGAAAAACACCGACATCCTGCATTCGGACGGCAATTAAATCACCAACTACCCCCTGTATATGGTGAAAATCACTTACGTCCCCCTGAGAAACAATTACCGTCCGAATAGGGCTAAAGTCTGACAATATTATGTTGTTGTTGTTTTTTCATCCTGTTTATACTTGTATTTTTTTTTAAAATGTTGCATTATCTCACGTTTTCTTTCAGCAACATTTTGTTGAACATGATTTCCCATAAGCGCTAAAAATGTTGCAATAATGGAAATATGGTCCTCAAGATGACGTGATGTAGACTCCAAACTGTTTGTGTTGTTTGGAGTATGACCAGCTGTTGTAAAAAAGTCTTGTAACTCAACAAAATATTGGAAAATTTCAGGGAATAACATTATTAAATGAATCACAATTCCAAAGGCTATTGCTCTGATAATGAGGATAAAACAAGCAATACATTATTCAGTGAGAATTGTCAAATTTGCACTTTCTTTCCATATAATCACACTTTCACATGCATCCAGACTTTCCTTCCATAGCTCCTGTGGCAGGTTGAACTTCCTCAGCTGGTGAAGGAAGTGTAACCTCTGCTGGGCCTTTTTCACAAATGCCTGCAATGTGCATGCTATCCATCCTAAATTCTATGTGATATTAGTAATTTTTTATTCTATTTAGGGCAGATAGGGTGGATATCATGCACATTTGAATGCAGGGAATGTGATTGTCAAAGTTTGGAGTCTCTGATTATGCCTCATATCTCCTCATGGTGTTTCACCTTAAGCAAATGTTTCTCATTTTGTGAGTGTATGGAGCTGCTCATCAACTGTCCAGAAGTGTCAAGTATGAAAACATGCAAAACTTTTGTGATGATAATAGAAGTGATGATAATTAATTTGAGATATAATTAATTATCATTTGGTGTCTGGACTATTGCTGGAACAGATACTGTCTGTAATGATTGTAATGTGAAATGTAATTTGTCAAAACAACTAAACTGGTCAATTTATGAGAGGATGACACTTTCAGTGAATATAAAATATTTTCTTGCACATCCTGAGAGTTTGTGCAGCTCAGATCTGCAGCTTTCTGACACTATTTATTCATTCACATTATTTAATATATTATACAGCCATTCATCAACTACAACTGCAGAGCAACATGTCCCTTCTTTTTTTTAGCCACAAACTCATTAAGATCTGTAGTAAGATCTGTGGTGCAGATCGGATGTGTTATTTTTAAACAATTCACACAATTGCCAGCCCTTCAGTCTGTCTTGCAGTGTTGATGTTCAAAATAATTTTTAATCAATTTCAACATCTCAAAGCTTCATGATAAAATGTTAGAGCAGTGTATTGTTATGACTGTTAGAGCAACAAATTTGTGAACATGAGTGATTTATAAAATATCAAATAATTATTAATCATTTACTAATAATATGATTGTTTCATGATTTACAAAAACAGGTTTGGATGATTAAAACAATTGTGGCATGTTAACATATCACTTGTTAGTCATCTACAAATGTAAATTAATGTTTAAATGATTAGTTAATCATTAACAAAACACTTTTAAATTACTTATACCTAATCATTATTAGGTTCAAGGTTCTTTATTATTCGTCACATACACAATCATACAGGGTATAATCAGTAGTGAAATGTAGGTCAGGATGGGTCCGCTCAATGGACAGTGCAAAAAAAATAAAATAAAAGATGAAACATAACACAGGAGAGTATATATAAATATAGGTAAGAATAAGATAAAAAATAAGTAAAAAATAAAATAAAAGATGAAACATAACACAGGAGAGTATATATAAATATTGGTAAGAATAAGATAAAAAATAAGTAAAAAATAAAATAAAAGATGAAACATAACACAGGAGAGTATATATAAATATAGGTAAGAATAAGATAAAAAATAAGTAAAAAATAAAATAAAATAAGGAGTAAAATGTGCAATACAGTCTACTGTGGATTTAATAAATATTAATATAACCAGGGATGTGCAAGAGGAATGTGCAAACAGGTTGTACCGGGTATGTACACATAGCAGCAATGCGGATGATGGAGAATGATGGGTGTTTTTTACAGTTTATTAAATTGAGTCCTGTAGATGTTATGAGACTGAGTTTAGGAGCCTGATGGTCTGAGGGTAGAAGCTCCTCCTCAGTCTCTCAGTTTTTGCCATCATGATCCTGAAGCGCTTGCCAGATGGCAGCAGAGTGAAAAGACGGTTACCAGGGTGATTTGAGTCCTTGATTATTTATTTATATTATGAAATGTTACCAGAAATTTTATCAAAACGGTCTGTAGTCGCTGTCGCAACCAAACTGTGTAAAAACTACGACGATGAGGTGTTTTTTTCAGACAGATTTGGCAACCTTGCTAACAAAACGAAAGTGAAGGCAGATTGTTGTACATGCAGTGTTCACACTTGACCTTTAGATTGTTTTTTTTTTCATTTAAAAAAAAACTGATCATCAAACTGTTTTTATAACTGGCTGATGTGCGAATGTAAATAATGGGAAACCAAGGACACTTTGAGAACTTGTCTAGTAGCTGAACATTTTGATAAAAGGAAATCTTCAGCTGTGGAGCACAAAGGCACTTCCTTATTAATGTAAGCAAGCATAAAATACTAACTTCATCATGAAACATGATTAATATGGACAAATAGGGATTACAAGATTGTAACATGTTTCGCTGTAATGTTCTGTAATCATGTTTTCAAACTTTTATATAACTGATATAATGACGATTTTAAAGTAGCCTTCTGTTGTTACCCCATTGGTTGTTTTATACTGTAAGTAATATAAAATGTATTTCTGTCATAGATATTACTCATGCATTGCCTTTCTTAATTAATATAAGGAGAATATATCACCTTTATGTTCTTTGTGCAATAGTGAGTCAGAAACATTTCTACGTTTATTTTCCTCTTGCAACTACTCAAAATGAATATGTGCTTCTAGAAACATTTCAACAAAGTGCATTTCATAAAATAATTACAATAGATACACACATGATATTGGTTTGGATTATAACATTTTATCATTTAGTATTTAATTTAGTATTTTCTGTTGTTGATGACACTATAAAATTGTTAATTTTCTAAGAGAAATTTAATCTGCATAAAAAAGCCATCAAACACTGTTTTATTTTTTTGGTATGTACTTAAAAAAAGTGGCTATGACTCCGTGATCAAGCTGACACGTAACAACTATATCTCTTTTATTTGAGAGATAAAAAGTTGCTGATTCTCGCTAATGTGTGCAATCGCTTTCTTATGTGCGCTGTTTTATCGGTTTCACTTTCGCTTTCGAAATCGATCACGTTCAGCAAGGAGGGGAGAGGATGGAAAGTGGGGGGCACAGTAACTCGTTCAGGGGGGGGGCACGGCCCGCGAATGCCCCCCTTGGCGCCGGCCATGATTCAGCATGTTGGGCCGCATTTGGATTCGTGACGGGCCGCGGGTTGAGAACCACTGCATACAGTGGATCCCTCCCCCCTTGTCCGTTCCATTTGAGAGAGACCCAGAGGTAAACTGTCCACCGCGCCGTGCCCCTTTCCCCTTCTCACACAGCTTCTGTGCACGGCACCTTCTCAGCAAGCCCCCACACAATGAAATGATAGATAATATTAAACCTCTTTGCGGCAGCGGCGCAGAGGATTATTATTATTTTTTTTAACTGCTCGTGCCGCCCCCCCATGTATCATGAAAAAATGCCGCCCCGGGCGGCTGCCCGGTTCGCCCGTGCCAAAAAACACTACTGCACACTAGGGAGGAACAGGAACACGCAGACGAGGACGTAAACTCAAATAATACTCTTTAATGAAGACATCAATGCAGGACAAGGCAGGGCAGACTCACAGAAACACCGGGGAGTAACGAGTAGACCAGACGAAATCAAACTCAAAAGACAGGAACTAAATACACAGGGTAATTAACACATAACGAGACAAACACAGCTGGACAAGAGTTAACTCATAATGACATCTGACGAGGACAGGAAACAAACCAAATATGGACACAGGAGGCAGGAACAGATGACACACAACAGAACCCTGACATAACTCCCCCCTCCCGGAAGGCGTGTCCCACGCCGTAACAGTTCCACCGGGGAGGGGGGGTGGGTGCTCTGGAGGCCCCTCAGGACAGACATGGACAGGAACACGGGACGGGGACCTCCAGAGCGGAACAGACAGACAAAGGAGGCCATGGCGGAGCTGGGAGCTCAGGAGGCCATGGCGTAGCTAGGGGCTCAGGAGGCCATGGCAGTGCAGGGAGCTCAGAAGGCCATGGCAGGTGGTCCTTGTGGCCGTGGCCTCGGTCCCCTCGGCCCGGCCCCTACAGCCGGAACCCTTTTACCCCCCAAAAAAAATTTCCCTGGGGAAGTTAGGGGGTATAAGGAGCCCTCCGGGGCTAAACAGACATGACAGTATATGGATAGCCCTCCAGGGCTAAACACACAGGAACAGGACAGGACAGCCCTCTGGGGCTAAACAGACAGGGACAGGACAGGACAGCCCACAGGAACAGGAAGCCCTCCTGGGCTGGCTTGGAAGCTGAGGCTTCCTCTGGGCATGACGAGGAGTCAGGGGCCCTCATAATGACCCTCATAATGGGGGTCATTATGAGGGGCCCTCATAATGACATCTGACGAGGACAGGAAACAAACCAAATATGGACACAGGAGGCAGGAACAGATGACACACAACAGAACCCTGACACTAACCTGAAGAAACGCAGGTTTATTATTGTACAAGACAATGGCCAGAGACATAGGCAATAAGTATAAATAGACTAAATAGACAATTAGATGCTATTTACACTTAGTGAAAATAGCATATTTTGGTAACACTTTACTTAAACCCTTCATGTATAATGCATTATAAATTATTATTAAAGGGTTTAATCAGAAAGCAATTGACTTTTCAAAAAAGTGTCAATGCCATTTTCTATTCACCTTACCTCCATATAATGCTGTTAAAGTAGTGTTTAATAAGCAGTGAGAATTATTCCCTGAAGTGTTACCTCAACAACAAATGAATTAGTTTAAAATTTGCTTAAAATTGGAAACCAGTATCAGAATCAGCCCATTTGTTTTTGAAATAGCGTAATCATCCATGAGAAATCATGATTGGTGCATTTCTGTTTGTCAGTGTTGGTTTTTCTCTTTTTTTACCTGTAATTTGTCAATTATTTCACCCAATGGTTTGTCAGATATGCTGTGTGTGTCTGTTGATGGCAGACAGTGATTCGCCACATGGTTTACTCTCATCTTGAGTCTGAAAAGTTGGTTTAATTAGTTTTCTTAAATTGTTCTGGTTTAACAGGTTTAAGTTATGAAGAAAACACCCCCCTCCAGAGTCCAAGACAGTTAACTGGAGAAACAAGGAACATCTGCACCATCATTATTCATGGTTAGTAAATAATACTACTTCATGAGATACTGAAACATATAGATTTAAAAGTGTCATGTGCTGTATTGATTCTACACTTACAGTATCAGTCAGCATTGAGATATTATTTACATCAGGTTTTTATTTGTTTGTTTGTTTTTTGCTAACAAAACTCAAAGCAATTGTATCACATTTGCTTAAAACAACTTTCTGATGATTCATATGTCTATATTCACAGCTTCATAATCCAAATAAGATTTGAGCACTTAGGTCCACATGTTAAGAGTTGAAGTACTTCAGATGTTTTCTTTTTCTTGACCTGCAGCCGTGAGTCGGTGAAGGACGATGGCGTCTGTTAAAAAACTGCTCGTGGACTCACTGAAGGAGCTGGTAGAAGCTGAACTGAAGGAGTTTCAATGGAACTTAGTGAATTTATATCTTGAGCATTTATCAAGGTCTGAATTTGAAAAGGCGGATAGATTTGACACAGTAGATATGATGGTAAAATGTTTTGGACCAGAAGAAGCTGTGAAGATCATGGTGGACATTCTGAGAAAGATGAATCAAAATGATCTGGCTGCACATTTGGAGAATGAATGCAAGCAAGGTAACATTTAATTCACTGTGACTGTAACATGATTAAATATTTACAAGTGAATCCTCTTTTCCCTCTTTGCTCTGCTTATGTGTTTGTGAGATAAATGTTTCACAGTGAGTAATTCTCTCTTTCTCTCTCTTACACAGCTCAGACTGAGGGCAATATGAAGAGATCTGTCCCTGTTGGAGGTAATTCACAACATATCTGGAGTAAATATAAATCACTGTCTGTAAATGGAAAAAAAGAGAAAATATAACTGCAAGCAGCAATTACAGGGCCAGTCACATCAGCAGCAGATTTTATACAGATATATAGAATAGAACAGTGTGTCCCCAGTGATACCCAGTTTACAATGGTCTAAAAGCCTTAATTAAATATCTTATAATGTGATTAAACTGTTTATTAAAGTTAACCAATAGGTGGCACTGTCACCAAATTGATTCAGTATCATCGAGAGATGATTACAATCACACATGCTAAGGTTCATTGGTGTGCTCTGTCTCGTATTTTCTTTATGACCGCAAAAATAACTAAAAATTCTTCATCATTTTTTGATCGTACAGATAAGAATAAGGTATTGTTTTAAACTGCAAAGGGTCTACTTTTATTTGTGTATAGTCATAATAACAAGAAAACAATGTGCTTTTGTAAAATTCCTGTTGGCTCAGTGGTAGAGCATTGCGTTAGCAGCGCAAAGGTTGTGGGTTCGATTCCCAGGGAACACACATAGTGATAAAACATGTATAGCCTGAATGCACTGTAAGTCGCTTTGGATAAAAGCGTCTGCTAAATGCATAAATGTAAATGTAAATGTAAAATAAAGAAAATAAACAGGCGGTGCGTTCTCCGCCGTCTCGGTCTCTGTCACCTCTCTTCACAGACACGTAAATAAAACAACATGAATCTCCACGAATACTTGCCTCAAAGACATGAGAAATATATGTATAGAAAGCTTGAAATGTCCTTTAAATTTAGTAAGTGACATCCAAAACAAATATTCTCAGATAAAGTAATCCATATGAAACCAACGTGATGTCCAGTTTTCCTGTCTCAACTCATTATTCATATCATTTTCAAATGATAAACATCCACTTGAGACGCACGCAAATTTAAACACCCGGATCACCGTAAACAAACGTAAAGAGTTCATACCGGCTTGTAAACATTTTACTAGTTAGACATTTCCCAAACCATAATTCCTGACTACATGTATGAAATCAAGTGAAACATTTTGAAATATGTCATTTCATTGTCTAAATGTCTCACAATGCCGATGTTTGTTTAATGTTTTATAACATAAAACCACAAGATATAAAATTAGTATTAACACTTTGAATGTTATTAGAGTCTAGGAATGTTTGGCAGAAAAGTGTGTTACTATTCAAGTCTCAGTGTTCAGATCAGTTTGTTTAATCAGGTGTCCTTGACCTTCACTGTGTATAATTTTTATTATACTGTATTGTAAATAAAATAAAAATAATAATCAAAAACCCACATTATTTTACTCTCCTCACACTCTTTCATAACCTGCCTCAGTCACATTCATATTGATGGCGCATTATTGGAGGCCCTTTGTCTCTCAGGTGTGAATTACTAAATATTCATGGCCGTTGTCTCTCACTTGCATATGCCTTTCTAACACAAATCATGTCTTACAAAAGTTAAATCAATATATTGTTTTCTGTGAATGAGTAAACAGGATTATTTTAACATCATTTTGTAGCAAAACCTCTAGTCTATCACATCCAGTTCAAAAGTCTTGGGAACAATTATTCTGTATGTGTTTTATGGCCTTATTTTAGTCAAGTCAAGTCACCTTTATTTATATAGCGCTTTTAACAATACAAATTGTGTCAAAGCAACTGCACAATATCAAAATGGGAAAATAGTGTCAATAATGTAAAATGACAAGATTAAACACTCAATTTTCAGTTAAAGGCATTTCATTATTGAATTCAGTGATGGCATCGTCCAGCTCAGTTCAGTTCAAAAAGTTTCTGTTCAATTAATTTGACGATATTGCTGGAAATGAAGTGTCCCCAACTAAGCAAGCCAGAGGCGACAGCGGCAAGGAACCAAACAGAACGGAGAAAAAAAACCTTGGGAGAAACAAGGCTCAGTCAGGGGGGCATTTCTCCTCTGACCAGACGACCCACCAGTTCAATTCCAACTGCTGCAAAGTCAGATTTAGTGACTTAAAATTTTTAGTTTTTCCCTAACCACACATAAATGTTGATTTCTAAAACACACAAACATGTACATTCATGCTGCTTACATATTATTGTAGCCCAGTTTGTGCTGAACACAGTGTTATCAGACTTTATCCATAAATATGTTTTTAAGATACTGAAAAAACCCCCACAAATGTTAAGCAGGTTAAAACGTTGTAAATACAACCTTACTTTCTGTTTGATATGCTAGATCAGAGGTGGGAAAACTACGGACTGTGGGCCATATATATGGCTCACCGGGAGTTTTCATCTGGCCCGTGAGGCAGTTGGTCCAAAATGGCTAATTTGATGCAATATAAGTACAATCCAATAGATGGCGCTGTAGCCTTAAGTGCGGTATATAACCCCTGATTTACACCGCATGTGTCTGTGGTGCATACCACTCCTGCGCGGCCACCGGAGCTGATTGTGGCCACTCTAGTCAATGCTTGTTCACACCAGCCGCGCCAGTACCACGGCATGTTTCAGCAGCGGCTCTCCGCACCACTTTGCTAAAGTCTATTTTTGACGGATGCTGCATCAAAGAATAAAAACATAAATAAGGTAGAGATGGTACAATAATAGAACTGCCATGTACAGGTGCATCTCAATAAATTAGGATGTCGTGAAAAAGTTAATTTTTTCTTGTAAGTTACTTCAAAAAGTGAAACTTTCATATATTTTAGATTCATTGCATGTAAAGTAAAACATTTCAAAAGTTTTTTTATTTTTTTTATTTTGATGATTAGAGCTTACAGCTCATGAAAGTCAAAAATCAGTATCTCAAAATTTTAGAATATTTACATTTGAGTTTCAATTAATGACCATCCCTACAGTATAAATTCCGGGTATCTCTTGTTCTTTGAAACCACAATAATGGAGAAGACTGCTGATTTGGCAATGATCCAGAAGATGAACATTGACACCCTCCACAAAGAGGGTAAGTCACAGAGGGTCATTACTGAAAGGTGTGGCTGTTTACAGAGTGCTGTATCAAAGCATATTAAATGCAAAGTTGACTGGAAGGAAGAATTTGGGAAGGAAAAGGTGCACAAGCAACAGAGATGACCGCAAGCTTGAGAATACTGTCAAGCAAAGCTGATTCAAACACTTGTGAGAGCTTCACAAGGAGTGGACTGAAGCTGGAGTCAGTGCATCAAGAGTCACCACACTCAGACGTCTTCAGGAAAAGGGCTACCAAGCCACTTCTGAACCAGAGACAACATCAGAAGCGTCTTACCTGGGCTGTGGAGAAAAAGAACTGGACTGTTGTTCAGTGGTTCAAAGTCCTCTTTTCAGATGAAAGTAAATTTTGCATTTCATTTGGAAATCCCAGAGTCTGGAGGAAGAGTAGAGAGGCACAGATTCCATGTTGCTTGAAGTGCAGTGTGAAGTTTCCACAGTCAGTGATGATTTGGGCTGCCATGTCATCTGCTGGTGTTGGTCCACTGTGTTTTCTGAAGTCCACAGTCAACGCAGCCATCTACCAGGAAATTTTAGAGCACTTCATGCTTCCTTCTGCTGACGAGCTTTATGGAGATGCTGATTTCATTTTCCAGCAGGACTTGGCACCTGCCCACACTGCCAAAGGTACCAAAAGCTGGTTCAATGACCATGGTATTACTGTGCTTGATTGGCCTACAAACTCGCCTGACCTGAACCCCATAGAGAATCTATGGGGTATTGTAAAGAGGAAGATGAGAGACACCAGACCCAACAATGCAGATGACCTTGAAGGCCGCTATCAAAGCAACCTGGGCTTCCATACCACCTCAGCAGTGCCACAAACTGATCACCTCCATGCCACGCCGAATTGAGGCAGTAATTAAAGCAAAAGGAGCCCCTACCGAGTATTGAGTACATATACAGTAAATGAACATACTTTCCAGAAGGCCAACAATTCACTAAAAATGTTTTTTTTTATTGGTCTTATGAAGTATTCTAATTTGCTGAGATAGTGAATTGGTGGGTTTTTGTTAAATGTGAGCCTAAATCATCACAATTAAAAGAACCAAAGACTTAAACTACTTCAGTCTGTGTACATTAAATTTATTTCATACACGAGTTTCACAATTTGATTTGAATTACTGAAATAAAATGAACTTTTCCACAACATTCTAATTTTTTGAGATGCATCTGTATGTACAAGTATACCTTAAGTACAGTAGTGAGTGTCAATTTAGAATAAAAAAAATCAAAGCTTAATTTGTCATACATATTTTGTGGCCCCTCACTTGATGTGGAAAACCTGATGTAGCCCTCGGGTCAAAAAGTTTGCCCAACCCTGTGCTAGATCATGTGGAAACCATTCATCAGTTTTTAGTAACACTGGCCAACATGGCCTAAAGATGATCTCAATCAATACAATAAATGATCTGGAAAGAACATATTCAGAAATTTTAAAATTGAAACCCAAGTTAGGGATGGACAGGTGTTTTCAGCAGTATGAATTTAATCTTTCTGAATCAGTTACTAATAATGATAATCATGCTGATATGAAAAAATGTATCAAATCTGTTAATGCTTTTTTGTCTATTATGTGTTTTTAATTATAGAGCTGCAAAACTTCTTGACAACTCACAAAAACAATATGAAGAGAAAGGCTAAATATATTTTTGAGGGCAACAAAGAAAATGACACAGATCTCAAGGCTGTTTACACAGAGCTGTTCATCACAGAGGGAGATATGAAAGATGTCAATCAGGAACATGAGATTCTGAAGATTGATGATGTTTTCAAGAGCAAAAAAACACATGACAAACCAATCAAATGCAATGATATATTTACTGAACTGAGGAAAAACAATGAGGAGAAGATTGTGCTGACCAAGGGAGTCGCTGGCATTGGAAAAACTGTTTCTGTGCAAAAGTTCATCCTGGACTGGTCAGAAGGAAACAGCAATCAGGATATAGACTGTGTGTTCCTGCTTCCATTCAGAGAGATCAATGTGATTAAAGACAAAGAGGTCAATCTCCGTGAGTTTCTGCTGAAATTTTATCCTGAAATTAAGGACCTGGCGAAGTTATATAAGGGATGTAAGCTAGCATTTATATTTGATGGACTTGATGAGAGTCGATTGCCATTGAACTTTAAAAGCGAAACATTGAACACTGTTGAAGAAAGAGCATCTGTAGATGTGCTGTTTACAAGTCTGGTCAAAGGGACTCTGCTTCCATCAGCTCTTGTCTGGGTGACATCACGACCAGCAGCAGCCAATCAGATTCCTCCTCGGTATGTGAGTTTGTTCACAGAGGTGCGAGGATTCACAGACCAACAGAAAGAGCAGTACTTCAGAACGAGAATCATAGATGAGACTTTGGCCTCCAGAATCATCTCACACATTAAGACGTCTCGTAGTCTCTACATCATGTGCCACATTCCTGTGTTCTGCTGGATCACAGCCACAGTACTTCAGGATATTCTCATTGAGAACAATGCAGAGAACATCACCACAACAATCACTGAAATGTACATTCACTTCCTGCGGATACAGATGAACATGAAGAGTCAGAAGTATGATGAAGAAGAAGAAGAAAGAGAATGTTCAGAGCACTTACAATTAAATAGAGAGATGATTTTGAAGTTAGCCAAGCTAGCATTTGAACAGCTGAAGAAGGAAAACCTTGTGTTCTATGAGGAAGATCTGAAAGATTGTGGTATTAATGTGTGTCAAGACACTGAGTTCACAGGAATGATCGCTGAGATCTTTAAGAAGGAAGTCGGACTTTATAAGACAAAGGTCTTCTGCTTTGTGCATCTGAGTGTTCAAGAGTTTCTTGCTGCAGTCCATGTGTTTGTCTGTTACCTGAACAAGAACATGCAAGAGCTTCAGTTTTTCATTGAAGATTCACAAACTACAGCCATACAAAAGCTTAAATTCTTTTTTAGAAAAGTCACATTTCATGACTTAACAAAGAGAGCCACTGATAAAGCAATGCAGAGTAAGAGAGGACATCTGGACCTGTTCCTACGATTTCTGATGGGCATTTCACTGGAATCCAGTCAAAATCTGCTCAAAGGCCTGATCACACACACTGAAGACACGAGTGTGAGCATCAGAAAAATAAGTGCACACATTAAACAATTACAAAAACAGGACATCTCAGATGAAACTTCAGTCAACCTATTTTACTGCTTACTTGAGCTCAAAGATCATTCATTATATGAGGAAATCCAGAGTTACCTCAGTTCAGATGAACATCCAGGAAGAAATCTCTCATCTTCAATGTGCACAGTGCTGACCTGCGTACTGCTGATGTCAGAGAAGGTGCTGGATGAGTTCAACCCAAAGAGGTTCACGTTGTCATCGTCAAACTACACAAGACTCATTCCAGCTTTAAGATGCTGCAGAAAAGCGCTGTGAGTAATTTCACTGACTGCTGATCAATCATACGTTTTGTTCTACATCTCTAAACAATTAAATTTCAAAATACTATGTTAAATATTTCCCCTGATTATGAAGAGTACAATATGTTTTTGCAGAAAAACTGAACATCAGAAAATAATTTGGCTAAAAACATTCTGTTTTGGCAGATTTGACAGTTGTGGTTTTGATGAAAGATGCTGTGAAACTGTGTCTTCTGCTCTACAATCATCAAACTCCCATCTGACAGAGCTGGA
Source organism: Aspiorhynchus laticeps (assembly GCA_023376895.1). Taxonomy (NCBI): domain Eukaryota; kingdom Metazoa; phylum Chordata; class Actinopteri; order Cypriniformes; family Cyprinidae; genus Aspiorhynchus; species Aspiorhynchus laticeps. The sequence continues at coordinate 17,017 of JALXFT010004284.1, read as the reverse complement.
CCTGAGTAACAATGACCTGAAGGATTCAGGAGTAAAGCTGCTTTCTGATGGACTGAAGAGTCAACACTGTCAACTGAACATACTGAGGTTAGACTTTCACTTTCACTGAATCACTATATTCAAATACGTGGATAAATAGGTGTTTCGTAACTATAGCTAGCAGACATTTTTCCTGTCTATATTGTAGTTTGATTGTATCAGTGGTATTTTCTCCAAGAACACAAGGCAGGCAATGCCTACTCAAAAAAAACCTGACAGGAAAATAGTCAGGGTTCCCAACCATCCTGGATAACCTGGAATAATGACTTTTCAACAGTTTGTTTAAAAAAACTTTCATGTTCATTTAAAAACATTTTCCCTTACTTATGGATTTAATTATTACAATACCTTTATTTTCACTTCATCAGTAAAATCCTCAGTTCTGAGAATCATATTATTCTTGGCTCTTGCCTCATTTCAATAGGACAGATTCAGTACGTTGACAACTTAACAACGACTGTGACCGGATCATTGTGACAGTGAATTGAACTGGATCAGTTTCATTCATGAACAATTTGCTGCAGTGTTGAGCACAAATGCACAGAGGAGTTATTAGCTTAACCCTCAGAAGTTGACCCTGAGGCTTTTATCAGGCCTTGGAGATGTTGTGACATTTGTATTTACTTAAGTTACTTATGACATTTTAATGGATAAAGTGGTAACAATTTATAATAAGTATACAGTAATAAAGTATTTACAAATTATAGGTAATCAATTTATAAACTGTTGTTAATACATTAATAGACTATGTACAAACAGTGAGTTCTTTATTCATTGTGACTAATTAACTGGGGTCTGAGGGTGTTTTGGGGCCCTGGAGAAATTTTGACATGCCCTGACATTAGTGCTTTTTTCAGTTGCTTATAAACATATACATGGCTAAAATCTAATAACACTGTAATCAGCACGAACTGGGCTACAATAATATGTGAGCAGCATGTATGTACATGATTGAGTTTTTGAGAAAGCAAAGTTTATGCATGCATTTTAGTGAAAAACTAAACATTTTTAAGTCACTTGAATAAGGCCATAAAACACACATAGAACATTTGTTCACAATACTTTTGAGAACTGGATCTTGTATTCTAGAGATTTTGCTTCAAAATGATTTGAAAATTATCCTGTATTTTCTAAGTCCCTTTTGTATAGAAAGCCTGTATGCGAGGAGGCATGAATGAACATGAATAATAGTGTGATTCACACCTGAGAAGACAAAGGCCCACATAAGATGGACAAAGATGGTGACAGTATATACAGTATACAGTAGGGGTGTCCCCGACTAAGGATTTTCATAGTCGAATCGGGATTTTCGAATCATGCCGATAGTCGACTGATAGTCGAATCATATGTTTGGGGGCGGGGCAAAATACATTACATTCCACAGTCATAAATACTGACGTTAACACACAGGGAAAATAGCCTAACGGACGCCTCGCATACAAACGGGGTAAATAATGTTTTATGTTTTGATTAAAAGATAGAAGTTAACATTAAACGTCAGCGAAACCCTAAGAATTCACAACATTTTTTACAATAGTGCTCTCATTATAACATTATGTATATGACAGAAGTTATTAATCTTCTGTATTTCTGTTTTGAGCTGCGTGCGCTGAAGATGACCAGTAGAATGAAGCATTTGACAGCAGGTTTATAATCAATGGGATTTAACTCATCATTTATCTCGTATAGAATACGCGTCGTTATTTATACAACATAACGTTAATATCACGATTTATAGGCTATCTGCACGAAACGCCCTGAATGCAGAAGTGAACGTGTCTGCGCGGCTCCAAATAAACTCATTTTGTGGACGCGTTCTTCACGCAACGACGTGCAGAAACACGGCAAGTCGGCAACTAAACTCTAAAACTTCACAGCGTTTTATTATAATAGTGTTCTCATTATAATGTTATGTATATGACAGTCCCAGTCATAGTTATTGATATTCTGCATTGTTTGTAGTGCTCGCGCTGCTCGCTGAAGAGATAATCACTGTAGTACTACAATGAAGCGCTTTACTCCAGAGCAACTCAACCAAATACATCTTATATGAGATAAATAATATATACACGATATATATAAACCGGCTGAAATCACTTGTACCCTACCTGCTTGAAAAAAATCCAGTCTTTCACTCTGCCTGTGTCAGTTTGAGTCTTGTTAAAGATTTAAATCCCTGCCGCCAAGATGATCCTCTGTCGGTCACGGATTATGGAAATTGAAACTTAAATCTATAGGGGTGGTTGGATTTATTCATGCACATTAAAATATCTATTTAAAGCTTCCTTCTTTTCAGAATCTTATTTACAGCATTATTTTAATAGGCTGTATATTAACTTATTGGGAGACAACTGGTAGTTCTGTGTGAAATGAGACATTGAGAACCCCCATATAGCCAAAATGGCATGATCATAATACACCCCGCGAATATTCGACTGTGAGATTGGGAGTCGAATCAGGCTCCTCCTATCGAAGCATCGAATCGTCGACTATTCGGGGTCACCCCTAGTATACAGTATATATTTTTAAAGAAGTCTCTTCTGCTCACCAAACCTGCATTTATTTGATCCAAAGTACAGCAAAAACAGTAATATTTTGAAATATTTTTACCATTTAAAATAACAGTTTTCTATTTAAATATATATAACATATAATTTTTTCCTGTGATTTCAAAGCTGAATTTTTAGCATCATTACTCCACTCTTCAGTGTCACATGATCCTTCAGAAATCATTCTAATATTCTGATTAGCTGCTCAAAAACAATTATTATTATTATTACTATTATTATTATTATTAATCCTACTACTATTGTTATTATTGCTATTATTATTATTATTGTTGTTGAAAACAGCTGTGTAGAATTTTTTCATGTTTCTTTGATGAATAGTGCGTTCAGAAGAACAGCATTTTTCTGAAATGGAAATCTTTTGTAACATTATAAATGTCTTTATCTTCACTTTTGATCCATTTAAAGAATCCTTGCTAAATAAAAGTATTAATTTCTATAATTTCTTACCCCCACCCCACTAAAATAAGAAAATAAATAAAAAAATAAATAAGCAACTATATTATTGCATTAGCAATCACTAATATTGCCCACGTGATTTTATATCATAGATGCACACATGCTTTGTACAGTACAAAAACTACATTCTATATCTGAGAAACTAAATAATTATTGTTAAAGCACATGTTTGAACAGATATTTGCAGGCAGAGTATTTCACAATAATGACTGGTCTAAACATTCTTAGACATTACTTTTATATCATCTAAACAATACTTTTATATAGTATTGTTTATAGAACATAAAACCATCCTCACGCCGTACAACATTTAGATGTAATGAAAGGTTGCCTATCATAGTTCAAAATGTTGCACTCTATTTCACACATTTTAGTCTGGAATTATAGTTTGGGAAAAGTCCAACTAGTAAATGCGTTCAAGTTTTTGTCACAACAACAAATTATCTAATGCAAATAAGAAACATTACTTACTCCGCATGAAAGATCTCCTCCGCTGGCTCTAGCCGTGCTCACGTTCTGTTTGTGAGGTAAACAAAGCTTAATCCTCTCACCACATCTTCTGGGGTAAAAACAAGGCTTTTTCCTCTCAGTGTCTTCTTCCAAAAACTAAAAGTATCTGAGATGAACATGTTGCTGCTTTGTTTACGGTGATGTGGGCATTTACATGTCGTGCGTCTCACATGGAGATTTGTAATATCAATAGCGCAAACAGCGCGTGGGCGTGATCTAATTAGTGAAATGAGTTTAAAAAAACTGGACCTGTCGTTGGTTTCATATGGATTACTTTATCACAGAATATTTGTTCTCAGTAAGAGTTACTTCATTTAAGAGTAACCATGTCAAGCTTTCTATAGATATATTTCTCATGTAAGAAATTTTTTTCACTAAAAAAAAAAAATCACAATGTTAAGATTAACTCTGTTTGCAATTACTTTGTTCATCTTTCTCAGATTTTCCATATGTAATCTCACTGCACAGTCTTGTGTGAGTTTGTCATCAGTTTTACAATCCTCAAACTCTGTACTGAAAGATCTGGATTTGAGTAACAATGACCTACAGGATTCAGGAGTGACACTTCTTTCCGAAGGACTGAAGAGTCCAAACTCTAAGCTGGAGACATTGAGGTAAATGGTTTTCCATAAAATAATTAACAAAATGCAAACACAATAAACATTGAATTTTGGAAACAAATGTCATATCTGCTCTCAATGGAGTGCCAGAACAAGAGACAAAACATGTGCAGTCATTTGTTTTCATGTTTATTCAGTTGTCTGTAGATGTGGATTATATTGAGATTGAAATATCAAAAAAGTCTGAAACAATTACTGAACAAACTGCTGCATTTTGAAGAATAAATTCTGACAGCACTGCACAAGCAATCAGCATTATCTTGCAGCTGTGTGCAGGAATGTATGATTATACACATATACAATATACGAGTGAAGTCTGACGCTGTATTCACTGACATGCACTGAAACTGAAACACACTGAAACTCAGTTGCAGTAAATGCTGGTCGCATGAACTCATCTCTGCCAACGCTGTGAGTTTGGGCCACTTATGACATGGATTTGAAAATAGTATTTACATATAATATTTTTATTTTTTAAAATATGTACACATTCACTCTTAATTGTTTGCCTAATATGCTGCAAATGACTCTGTTGAGTAGTGAGCTCACTGGATATTACTGATATTCATTTACTGTTTGCAGTTTCTGAAAATCGTAAAGCCCTGCCTGAGGCTTAAAAAAACTTTTTAACTTGTCATTCAGACAACAAAGTGGCTGGTGCATAATGAAGTTCAGCAGAGCAGAATGAAGAATGTAAAATAACGGGGGGACAGTTTGTCCATATCTGATTATTGGTGAGGACGTGTGCTTCTCAGTGTCTGTGGTGGTTACAGTTCTGGATGAAAGTAAAGCGCTGCAAGCAGAAAGCTGTATGTCTAATTTCTGTTTGCCTTCAGCGTTCTTTAGAGCATTTGCAGCACATTCGTAAGACAGACGTAAGTGCTTTATGCACTGAAGCTTTGTAAACAAAACAAACGGTTAAAAAACGTAAATATATAAAAGTGCAGAGAGCAATCTTTTGCATTTTGCCGCATTCTCCTGCGCCGTCGTTACTAAGCAACGGGGTAAACAGCTACTGGCTTGATGACGCAAACGAACCGCGTTTCGGACCCAAATAAAATATGAATGCAGTCCAGCGGGGCAGGGGGAGGGGGAGCAAACAAACTCTGGTTCGGACCAGGCAATCGAACCAAATGTGAAAGCACCCTAAATCAGGATTAGGCCATAGTTCAATTAGGACATTTAAGTATTTTTTATAAACATGTTTAGAAAAAAAACATTACTGGCGTGCATCTTGAGACAAAACAAAGGCACTGACATATTTTAAGATCAGTCAGTGCAAGTTTATTTCAGATGAAACAGCGAAGACTTACATTTTAGTCTAGGACTAGGCTTAAGCCTTGTCTGTGAAACCAGGGGAGAGTGTTTTAAGTTTACACACATTTAGATTGAATATGCCACTCTCATGACCAGTCTGACCAGTCAAATGCCAAATGCACAATAATCTAAATAAATTGAAAAATAAAAACCGCTGTCGCAAATGATATGAAAATGAAAATGAAGTGTTGATTGCGGCATTAAATTTAAATCTGCTCATGTTGCGTCATATTTCTTTTTATGCATTTTACAGTGTTTTTTAGTGTCTACAGAGTTTATGACATGACACCCATATCTTGTACTTGCCTAAAAGATGGGTTTATGATGTACATAGTTAATAGATTACATTTGCATTAGGCTACTTCTAGGCTTACCCTGCAGTCATCCTCCTGGAAATGCTTAGTTGTTAACATCATGATGATTAAACCTGTGTTTTATCATAAAATTATGTCAAAAATAAATAACTGTTGCAATGCTACAAAACAACTAACTTTTTCACAAAAAATGGCAATGTACAGTGAGAGAATTTCAAGATTTACAAGTCATTAATATTACAAATAATTGCAACCACATTTCAAAATAATTTGATATGGAAATTCAAGGATTTTTCTATTAATATATTAGTCTGCATTTGCCTATTTTGACCAATTATATATTTCTTCCATCCACTGTTATGGTTATCCACTTGGAAACAAAACATTTACTCAAATTCTGAATGGATTATGCAAATAGCATACAAATAGCACTTCCTTTTATAAGCTGTCCCTCACTTCAGTTCATCGTGATTTCCATTATAATCAATTAAATCAAAAGAAATCTAGAGTTTTGAGTGATGAATGGATTGTAACTTGAAGGCAATGGCCAATCAGATATGTTTAATAAATAAACAGATGTGTGTTGTGATTGTATTTACTAATAATATTAGCAAGGGGCAACATGTATATTACAAAATGGCAGAGGGCCTAGGACAGATCCTTGTGGCACTCCATACTTTACTGCCGATAACTGAGATGATTCGCCATTTAAATAGACAAAGTGATAACGATCGGACAGGTGGGATCTAAACCATATTAAAGCCTGCCCTTGAATACCTACATAGTTTTGCATTCGATCTATGAGTATGTCATGATCTATAGTGTCGAAAACAGCACTAAGGTCAAGTAAAACTAGCAATGAGATGCAGCCTTGGTCTGATGCAAGAAGCAAGTAATTTGTAATTTTAACAATTGCAGTTTCTGTGCTATGATGAGGCCTGAAACCTGACTGAAATTATTCATAGATTTTATTTTATTTTTGCAGGAAGGAGCACAATTGAGCAGACAACTTTTTCTAAAATTTTAGACATAAACGGAAGATTTGAAATGGGTCTGTAATTTGCCAGTTCACTAGGATCTAGTTGTGGTTTCTTAATAAGAGGCTTAATAACCATCAGCTTGAATGGTTTTGGGACGTGACCAAAAGAGAACGATGAGTTAATAATATTGAGAAGCAGTTATTCTGCTACAGGTAACAATTCTTTCAATAGTTTAGTGGGTACAGGATCTTATAAACATGTTGTTGGCTTGGATGAAATGATACATTTATTTAGCTCTTCTTGTTCTATAGTTGTAAAGCACTGCATTTTTTCTTTGGGTGTGACAAATGAAACAATTACAAGACGATGTAGATCCTATATTTGTTATTGTATTTCTGATGCTATCCAATTTATCAGTAAAGAAATTAATATACTATTAAACTGTGAGGGAATATTTAGTTCGGGTGATGTCTGATTATTTGTTAATCTAGCCACTGTGCTAAATAAAATCATTGGATTGTTTTGGTTATTTTCTATGAGTTTGCGGAAATGCTCAGTCCTGGCAGCTTTTAAAGCTTGTCTATAGTTGGACATACTGTTTTTCCTCGCAATTATAAAGATTTCCAAGTTAGTTTTTTTCCATTTACACTCAAGATTACGAGTTTCTTTCTTGAGAGAATGGGTATTACTGTTGTACCATGGTGCAGTATGTTTTTCTCTAACATTTTTTAATTTGTCGGGGGCAACAGCTTCTACTGTATTAGAGAAGATAGTGCCCATATTGCTAGTCATTGTCATGAGTCCAGGCCCTGCATTTATTCCTTTCACCACCAGAGATCACCATCTCCCATCCTCCCGGACTCCATTCCCCTAACTCCACACACCTGTCACTTATCACACTCCCAGCTGTTCCCCATTGTCATGGACTATTTATACACCACACTCCCGCTGCTCTGTTTGGTTGAATTAATTGTATGTATGGTACTTGTTAAGGTTGTCGATACATGCACTGCGTTGCCGTTTAATGTATCCTGTTTCTGAACCTGTTTTGTTTTGCCTTGTTGGCCTTTTTGTTTATTAATAAATCTCCTTACCTGCATTTGGACCCAGACCCTGTTCTTTCTACGGTGCTCCCATAGTGTTCCGTGACAGTCATCTCGTCTAGTTCATGTGTATTTATTTGTACACAGAGCAGTTGAGAAATCAGGCAGGTTATTCGTGAATCTATCTTTGGTGGTTGGAAAAATAGTTCTATCCGGACGATAATGTGGAGCCATATAGTTAATATCAGTAATACGCAGCATGCAAGGTAGTGGTCAGTAACATCACCTCTTTGAGGTACAATATCTATATCAGTAAGATCAATTCCATGCAATATAATTAAATCTAGCATATGATTAAAACGAGTTTAATAAATCTGTAAACAAGTTCTAACGCATCATTTATATTATCAACGTGAATGTTAAAGTCTCCGACGATTAGCACTTTATCAACATTAATCAACAGGTCTGAAAGAAAATCTGCAAATTCTTTTGGGAAATATGCATATGGCCCTGGCGGTCAATAAACAGTAGCCAGAGCAGGGGCCCGTTTCACTAAGGAGGTTCAACCAACTCCGAGTTTAAACTTGAACTCAGAGTTCAGTTACTCTGAGATGGGAAACTCACGTTTTCGGTTTCAGAACAGCTGAATTGTGTTAGTTTACTCAACTCTAAGTAGGTTGACTGAGTTTAGCGCGTGCACCACGACTATGAAAAGTCATGATCAGTGGAGCTCCGAAATTATGATTCACCATGGCAACAGCTCCCGCCAAAAAGACGTCAGCACGCATACTTCCGTCAATGCGTAACTTTAATTCTTAATAACTGTCAATAACTTAATAACTGTTATAATATCAGAGGTGAAAACTGTAAATTATTGAAATAATATTCGTTTTAATGGTATCCCATGGCCACAAAAAAAAAGAAAAAAAAGGAAAGACAGAAAGAAGAAACAAGACCGTGTCAGCAGCTAAAAATGAAGTATAAAAACACAATTCAATCAAGGTAAAGCTTTGAACATGAATGGTTCATGAGTGTGAGATAAACGACTTTACAAACTTATGACATTAAATATCATTCAATATTTATTTCAACGCTCTGCAGCTTTTTCCACAGTCTAACACTCGTTTCACATAATTAAATATTCTCTAATCAACCTGTTACATTTCTTAATTAGAGTAATAAAATTAACTACTGAGTTGTCGACAGCAAGAAGGAGAATCTGCACAGCACCACTGACAGATGAAGAGGAGATGGCCAAGTATTGGAAGATTTCTAAAATTCTAAAATCCAAAAGTAAAAAGAATAACTTTTGCATTAGGAAATAAAGATGACCAAAAATTGTGAATAATTAGTTTATTTAACATCTGTGGTGGTGGTTAAGTCTGGTACTACCATCTGGCATCCTTCCATTCCATACAGTGATCAGTATCATTTTCAGAAGGTGTGATGGTGGAGATATGCTTGTCATCAATGCATCCAACCACACTGGAGATCCTGAAGGAAATTCTGATTATTGGGTTACTTCCAGACGTCACAGAAAGGTGTTATCAAGTGAACGTCATTTATCAGATTAGCCTCATTTAAACCGATTTCTACACCACTAACCTACAGTCCTGTGATACTCCTCTTTGACGGATTTATGCGCAGGAAAAAAATCTCAGAAAGAGCGTGAGAGCGATGCACACTTTCCTTAAAATCTGCATACAGGACTTATAATGTGCTCTGCATCTCCGATGTTTTGAAGAAAACTAGTGCATGAACTCAACAGAACGACTAATGGTACCGCTCAAATAAATATGCACATGAATATGGTTTAAAAAAATATAATAAATGAATACAATTATAACATACAGTATTTAGTCTTGTTTCCATGAAGGAAAAAAAAAAACGAATTTAAGTGAATTTTTATTTTATTTTGCAAATTATCTGGCAATGCGGTAATAAATTAAAAATAGCCCATTCTTGTTTCCGTTTGCATTAAGATTATTTTACTTACCCTATGGAGAACACTTTTATATTTTAACAAGGCTAAATATCTAGATAATTTTTTATCTATAGAAAATGCATCTTAAATTAAGAATCTTTTAATTTTTGTACTTGAAATAAGACAAAAATACTCAGTAAGAAAAGCAATTTTGCAGCGTGAATGCATGAATGAGGTATTAAAACATCACTTACACTTTAAAAAGGGGGAGGAGACCGAAAGAAACTCTGGGTTTACCGAAGAAAACCTGCTGCCGACCAGGTTAGGTTCACAGCGTAAGTTACCACAGTAACTGACTCTGAGTATAAGTTACCTCTCTTTCAGAAACGCGCTTGACTTACCCTGCTTTCCCGGGTTTGACAAACCTCCCATTCTGAAACGGAAAACCCAGAGTTTCCCTAATTTCTGGGTTAACATACTCAGAGTTTTCACTTAACCTCCTTTCTGAAACGGGCCCCAGGAGATAGGAGAGATTTATTTTGCATATCTGACAGTGTAACATTAAGTAGAAGTATTTCGAATGAATTAAACCTGTGTCCTCTTTTCTGAGTAACATTGAAAATACCACTATATATTGCTGCAACACCACCACCACGACCTGACGGGGCTCACAGGAGTGTGTGTGTGCCATTCTTATAGTGTGTGACTGATGAAGTGATGAGAGACAGGTGACTGCAATTGGTAAGTGCTGATGAGTCAGGGCAAAGGATTATGGGAAATGAAGTCTGAGGTAAAGTGGCAAGGTAAAGTGGGAGTCTGGAATGCAGTGCCCTCTAGCGAAGCTAACGGGCACTCCAGCTAGAGATTGTGACAAATACGCTATTAATAGTTAAAATGGTTTAATGTATACGAGATTAAAAATAATTAAATTAAAAATTAAAAATAATTCTAAAGTAGTGATTTGGGCCCCTAGCGACCTGGCATACTCTGCACCCCCATAACAGTGCCCCTGACAGCAGCCTGGCCCTGGATTAAAAACTATTGGACAAAGAACATTTTCTTTCACTGCCCCAAGGTCATGGAATATATTGCCTATTACAATTAGGTATACCCCTACTTTAAGCTATTTTAAGAAATTGTTATTATTATATTGTTATTGCATGATTAATGCATTTGGTTTATTTTATGTACCGTTTTAAGTTGTACTAATGTGTTTTGTACTAACTAGGTGTACTAATATATTTTTTTGATTATTTACTTGTATAGTTGTAGTTTTATTACACTGCATTGATTGTATAATATGCACTTTTATTTTTAAAAAGGTGCTTTATAAATAAAATGTTGTTTTTTTCTGCTCTCAGTCTTCACCTGCATCTTTGCTGATGGCCTTTCATTTTTTTTCTCTTTTTTTGTCTCAGTATTTCAGTTCTGTTTCCTTTTTTGCAAATACTCTGCTCTGTGCTCAGGCTCAGCATGCATACATTGTCAGTAAAGTAGATTTGTGCTGAATGTTTAATTCATCACTAAGCATAACTGTTCAGTAAACTAAAAAATATATAAATTAATCATTAATAAAAAAATATCTGGAACTAGAAAAAGTAGATCATTGTGTAATTTTGTGCCATTGTGTCACAAATCTCTTGTGTGTGGGGTAGCAACAGATTAGATTACAACATTAGAAGTTTTGTTTTTAAATCTTATCTTTATATTCTTTCATTCACTACTTGTTGACAAGATTTCAGGAGCAGTATTGTGCCACTATTGTTTATGTGAGAGATCTAATGCTTTACTTTTGCAATTAAATGCAAGATATATATATATGTCCAATGATTTGGGGGAATATTTATTTCTTCTTGATAATGCTAAATGAGCATAATTTTGTGACCAACTGTTTTTCATGTGTCATGTGGACTGTTGTTGTATGTTTTTGTAGATTGTCTGGCTGTATGGTGACAGAGAAAGGCTGTCATTATGTGGCTTTAGCTCTGACTTCAAACCCCTCACACCTGATAGAGCTGGATCTGAGCTACAATCACCCAGGAGATTCAGGAGTCAAGCTGCTTTCTGAAAAACTGGAGGATCCAAACTGCTCACTGAACAAACTCAAGTATGTCAAGCAGGAGGAGTTTTTGGGTTTTATTGTTTAAACATTAAACGTTGGAGTCAATATTACTGTAAATTAGTTGAAATTACCTCAGATTAACCCTTATGCACTGTTCGTTTGAGGTGGACACTCAGGCTGTTTGGGGTCCCAGAGAGATATATATAATTTTACTCAGTTTATTAATGCTTTTACTCCACATTCCTCCACATACTCCTCCAAGTTCAGTCCTAGAGAGAATGGCTCTCCTGTCCTGCAGAATTTAGCTCCAACCCTGGAAAAAAAAAATCACACTTCAGTAATCCTGAAGACATTGATTAGCTTGTTCAGTTTTTGATTAGGGTTAGAGCTAAACTCTGCAGGACAGTGGCTCTCTAGAACCAAACTTGCCTACCCCTGGATTAAAGGCCCGGGTATACTTCACTTTCCGCGTTCCGTTCCGTCTCGTGCACAGCCGCGTCCGCGCAGCTTTCAAAGTATACTCAGCCGCAGAAACGTGCGGACGGACGAGCTCGACACATGCGCAGGATCACCAACTTGACTTGCGCTGTCTCAACATTCACCTCGCGCATGCGCTGTTGTTACGCGCACCGTCTGCGTGGTCTCAAAAAATTGCTTGCACGCGGACTGTTCCTGTTCAGTTTTTGTACCAATTTTGAAGTTTAAAATGGATTATGGGTAACAAAATGCTTTCACTGTGTTTGTAGTCATTTATGGTAATGTTAGTAAATATATATTCAAAAGCAAAACCTAAAAAAATTAGCAATTATGTTTGAAAATACATTTATAAGCAACTAGTGAAACACATGCCTAATTTAATGATTTCGCTCCATTAGCCTATAGGTTGTAATGAAAGTGAAGTGGAAATTTTAGATAATAAGCCCAGTAATTACAATAAGTATTACATTTAAAAATAATAACACTAGTATCAACTGGTATCACTCTGGGTCTTCTGTGATAATTCTGGTGTCCCAAAGGTCTGATTTTAACTTTATACTTAAAACAACAACAAAAAAAACAAACTTTTACTCCACAAATCTATAAACACTAATGTGTCCAGATCACTACCAAATAGACATCATTAACAAATCACAAAAACATTTAATATTCAACATGTTCATTCAACATTCAACACGAAATTAGATCAGTTAACCTCAAAACTGTTTACACTGACTAAACAAATACTGATAGATGATCCATTAAATGAGTAATAGTTTAGACATTCATCAAAAGTTGAAAAGAGATTTTGTGATTTTGTGTTATTTATGGTCAAGAGAAAATCATCTTGCCCCATCTTACCCTACTCTAAATGATTGGACTTACATTTTTTCTCTGTTTCTGTCAGAGTCAAACTATGAAATTCAGCTGCTATATTCAACATTTACCTGCATTTGATGCAGCTGTTGATTTCGTGGTCTGGTTATGTCATGTATCACAAAGGGACCCAGAGGCAAAGGCAAGTCAAAACAGAGAATTTAATATCCAAACGAACTCAGGCAGTCTGTTGTTCGCTAGCCAGACTAGGCATACACAGAACAGAATAAACTGGAACACGGTAGCAGACTTGACGTGAGCGAGAGGATGTGCGGTCCCGGCCAGAGTGGCAAGCAGCAACTTCCACAGAGGGCTGTACAGTCCGGAGGGCTGTGCCCGGAGGCAAACGGACCACTGGCCACCGACAACTGGTAGACTGGGCAGAGATAAGGTCAGACACTCGACAGGACTCGACCCGACCAGACAGGACTGTTCTTGACAAAACACAAAGTAACAGCAATCGCTCGAAAAGGAGAGCTGGCAGAATGGCTGCAAAACATAATAATCTGACAAAGTAGTCTAGAAACACAGGTAGAAATAGAGGAACAAATCAGCGTTAAAAGGAAACAAACACGAGCGCTGATTGTGAACGCGAACAGCTGAGTCAAAGAGGCAGAGCAAGAAATAGAAAATAAAAGGAAACTGGAATCAAACCCGGCTCATGACAGGTTTGAGACTCAAACACTCATCTCACTCTGCTGTTTCTTCAAGCTCTTGTGAAGTGCAGGAAGAAATGTTACTGCTGCAGAATTTCTGATTTAGATCGGTTCAGTCTGTGTGAAACAACAAGAATAAAAAATATTTATTTATTTTTAATTTTTTTGCAATCATAATTCTAACATATATGCTAGCATTGCTGGTGTGTTTAAAAGCATGTTTAACATGTTGTTTTATCTTGATAATCTTTCAAAATCTTTGAAAGTCTAAATATGGGAAAGATCCAACACTATGCCAGTTGTATAGACCCATTTCTTTGGAGAATCTTCATATATTGACTTCTATTTTATCTCAATGACTAAATAAAATAATTACTAATACTATAAACCCAGATCAAACTGGATTAATAAAAGGGAGATACTATGGCGACAATATACGCAGATTATTCAGTATAATTAATTATTCATTAATAAAAGGGGAAGAGGCTGTGATTATACATTGGATGCATATAAAGCATTTGATAGCGTGTCCTGGCAATTTCCATACTATGCAAAAATTAAATTTTGGATCTACATTTCTTAAATGGGTACATACCTTGTACTCCAATCCACAAGCCTCAACTAGAGTTAAAGGGATAGTTCACCCAAAAATGAAAATTCTGTCATTAATTACTCATCCTCATGTCGTTCCAAATCTGTAAGACCTCCTTTCATCTTCGGTACACAAATTAAGATATTTTTGATGGAATCTGAGAGCTCTCAGACCCTCCCATAGACGGCAAGGGTCCTTACACGATCAAGGTCCAGAAAAGTACCAAGATGATCGACAAAGTAGTCCATGTGACATCAGTCTGTCAACAGTGTTCAACGTCATCACACTGGATCTGGATCAGCGCTTGCATCATGTACTGTCGTGAACGAGCGTATCAACATCATTGCAACCACCCAAGTACCCTGGCAACTACATAGCAACAGCGTAGCAACCACTCCAAGTACCTTAGCAACAGCCTAGAAACCACCTCAAGTACCTTAGCAACCACATAGCAACTCCTTAGCAACAATCCTGAGTACCTTGGCAACTGCATAGCAACAGTTTGTTGACTGACTGAATGTGTCTGTGTGTGTTTTCTAGTGTGGATCATGGAGGAGAATCCAGGATTACAGCAGGACTAAAGAAATGTACGTCTACAAACACACATACACACTATACACACACACACACACTATATACACACACACACACACACACACACACAGCTGTAGTGATTGTTGTTGTGTAGTAAATGTCTCTGTTCTTGTGTTCAGATGCCTCTTTTCTCACACTGGATCCAAACACAGCACACAGTTATCTCAGTCTGTCTGAGGAGAACAGAGAGGTGACGTGTGTACGAGAGAAACAGCCGTATCCTGATCATCCAGACAGATTTGATGATGTGTGGCAGGTGTTGTGTAGAGAGAGTGTGAGTGGACGCTGTTATTGGGAGACTGAGAGGAGTGGAAGTGTGTATATATCAGTATCATATAAGAGCATCAGCCGGAAGGGAACAAGTGAAAGTTGGTTCGGATATAATGATCAGTCCTGGAGTTTGTTCTGCTCTCCTGACAGATACTCATTCAGACACAACAACATAGTGACTGTTCTCCCTGTGAAGCCCATCATCAGTATAATAGGAGTGTCTGTATATTTATGTAGAATAGGAGTGTATGTGGATGTGAGTGCAGGATCTCTGTCCTTCTACAGCGTCTCTGACACAATGAGCCTCATCCACACAGTCCAGACCACATTCACTCAGCCACTCTATCCTGGGTTTACTGTTGGTCCTGGATCATCAGTGAAACTGTGCTGATGAATCAGAATAGACTGACAAGAGATTCTACCCATAATGCTTTGAGCTGCATGATGAATCAGTAACAGTGAGATGTTATGAGTCTCTTCATGACATTAATACTGAAGCTCAACTTCTGTCACTGAAATAACATGTCTGAATAAATGTGTTTCATAAATCCTCATATAAACAGTAAGATCTGTGTGTGTATTTGTTTTTATTGTCGTGTCTCATCAATCATTTGTTTTATTACTGTCCAAGTGTAAAAATGTCACAAACACGATTGATGAAGAACAAGTAATTGATTAATTTCTCTGTTGTTTTTGTACAGAAATAATAAAACAATGACAAATCAGCTTGAGATAAGACTTTAATTGATGTTTGTATCATGAATCTAATCGATTCCTCACAAGACTGAAATAAGCTTCTGACATTATAAAATATGACATTAATCACAGCATTTAATAAAATATATTGTAAGTACAGTAAATCTGTATTAAATGATTATCTTTCAATAAGTGAGAGAAGCTGTCAGAATATATTTAAAAAATATTATTTTCTGACTTTTAAATTTAACATGTTTAATCACAGTATATGTATACACAAAAATCCTAATTTTCTTTTAAAATATTTTTTATTTATCTATTTGTATATTGACTTGATATGAAGAAGTATTACCTTAGATATAATGTAAACAGTTATTCAGCTGACATATTTGTATCAACACTTTTTATTAATTTATTTACTAAAATAAATAAATAATAGTAATAATAGCAACCAAAATATGAATTTAAATTAATTTAAATTGACAAATTAATAAAAATATGTCATGATTATAATGCTATTGTACTCTTAAATAAGCAGTCAGAATTTATGCATGTATGTAATAATTTACAACATTAATAATAATAACAATAACATGAATAAATATTAATTTTATTTTATTATAATTTTATACCAAGTAAAAAAACTATGGATATTACAATAATCATATAGCGCATAAAAGTAAAAAGTCAGTATTTAATAATAAAATAAAATTATTATTTTGGCTATTATAATAATGTAAATTATAACAAATATTCTAAGAAATGATTGCAATAATCATAATATCAAAAATATAAATAATATATATTAATTATAATAATATAGCGCATACAAATAAAAAGTCAGTATTTAATAATAAAATAAAATTATAATTTTGGCTATATTAATAAATACTGACTTTGTATTGAATAAATATTACAATACTATTATTGCAATAAAAACTGTTTTGATGGATTTTTTTAAAATTGTTGTGATTTAAATAATACAATTATAATTAATATAATATTTTAATATAATAAGCAA
>JALXFT010002015.1:0-13265 GCA_023376895.1 Aspiorhynchus laticeps | reverse complement strand
TAAAAAATGTTATGATTGCAATAATCATAACAAAATATAAATTATATAATATATTAATTAGGGGCCAAGCACCGAAGGTGCGTAGGCACCTATTGTGTTTGTTAGCGTTCTTATTCTTATTCTTCTGCTCGTGTCTATGGCAGCCCATAGAACCGCTTGCGGGAAAGTTGTAAAATTTGGCACACTGATAGATGATACTGTCAATAGTAACCACACCAAATTTGGAGTCTCTCACTCAAACTCTCTAGCACCACCACTAGTCCAAAATTAAAATTTTGTTATGCTAATAACTTTTTGAACTCAACTCCAAAATTCAAAAATTGTAAGGTTTAGTTTTTTTCGCTATCTTCAAATGTTCGTAAAAACAACTTTTCGAACTCGTCCTAGACGGTTCATCCGATTCTCACCAAAATTGGCTCTGATCATCAACAGACCATGCTGGCAAAAAGTTATGGAATTCAAGTCGATTCGTCCAAGCGTACTTGAATACCACACTAACGAATTCGCTGAAAAGCACGCAAAAATGGATCTGAGGCTATATCTCCGCAAGGCTTTGACCGATTGAGACTAAACTTGTTGTGTGTTATAACAAGCATGACCTGAAGCTACCTGCAGTGTTTCGGCGCTGTGCCACCTAGTGGTCAGGAGATATGAAAAATGCATTTTTTTTCTTATAACTTGTGAATGGTTTGGCCAAAAATCATAAAAATGCTCTCTTTAGATTTGGTGCATCATGCCGAGCCCAACCATATCCAATTTTCCCATGTCAGCCATTTTGGACGTCGTCCATGTTGAATTTTGTACTAAAATGCTATATTTTACGAACGCATTGACGTATTGTTACGAAACTTGGTATGGGTCATCAGCACAATGCCCTGAAGGAGCCTGACAAGATTTGAAACAGCGCCACCTAGTGGTAAAATCTAATTTTCAAATGCTTATAACTTTGGGGGTAGACTTATTTTCACGAGAGTTAAATTTTTAGACTCCTGAATCCTTGCTGAGTCCAGCGATACCAAACTTGCCAGGTTTTGCTTTATGATTTGTGCTACGTTGCATTTTAGCGCTTAAAAAACCTATGCCAATATCTTAGAAACCGTTACTCCGATCGACACGAAACCAGCGTAGGAAATTCTAAAACATAGCATCCAGGCTATACTCTAATGCCCAATTGCCAAAATTTTGATAGTAAGTGGCACAAAAATGCAAACAAAGTCAACAGTCAGTCATTTTTCATCTACTTACACACAAATATGTCTATAACTCCTAAACAAAATGAGATATTTTCACCAAAATTGACACATGTATGGGCACACTATAAGGACATGTAAAAAATTTGGTGGGATTATGCCTCTTGGTGGTGCTATAATTGAACAAAACATGAAATTGCTATTGACTATAATGGGCATATTGCATTAAAAATGCTATATTTTATGAATGCATTGGTGTACCATTACAAAACTTTATATGTACTATTGAGACCATGACCTGAAAGTACTCAAAGTTTTGAGACAGTGTCACCTTGTGGTCAAAAGTTATAATGAAATGTCAAATAAATGCTAATTGCTTTCTGAGAATTTTGCCTTTTGTAATGAGACCGGGTCATGCCGAGAACAATGATGCCAAAGTTGCCACAGTCAGCCAAACTTCCTCTCTGCCCTTTTGATTTTCATTTAAAAACCTACTTTTTCGAACTCCTCCTAGACCGTTGGTCCAATTTTCACCAAAATCGAAACATATCATCTTTAGACCATGCTGACAAAAACTTATGGATTTCGTGTTGATAGACAAAACATTTTTCACATACCACAACAACGAATGTGAGGCATGATGCCAAAATGACACTTGAGGCCGTATCTCTGCAATGCTTAGGCATATTGACACCAAACTTTGTGTGTGCCATTGTCACATCACACAGAACACACCACATCGATTTGATAACGGTGCCACCTGTTGGTCAAAAGTTAAAAGTCATTCAATCATATTACTGGTAGTTTTAAATTATTTTTCAGGTATTTGAACTGCAATAATCTTAAAATGGCTTCAATTACTCATTTCTGCAGTTGTTCTGATGCTCCGTACTATGCTTAGCTCCTCATTTTGCCGCTGATGTGCTTGGCCCCGTCATTGCTGCTTGCAGCTATATTTATAATTTATTTCAATTACAAAAACAAAACTGTTATTGTAATAATATTATTGCAATATTTATTCAATAAAAAGTCAATAGTTCTTTTTATTCAATAAAACCCAAAATAATATAATTATAAGATGATAATAAAAAAGATGTAATCACAATAATAATAATATTGCAATATTAAATAAAAACAAAATATTAATTAATTATCATAATAGTATAATTAAATACAGATTTTTTTACCTTATAACAAATTCATTAAAAATGGTAAAATTGCTGTAATTTAAATAATAAAACAAAGTATTATTATTATTATTATTGATTAATTGTAATTGTTACATTTAAAAGATACAATTACTATTTTAGATATTATTGTCACGGTGCACACACGAGGGAGGAACAGGAACACGCAGACGAGGATATAAACTCAAATAATAATATTTAATGAGGACAAGGCAGGACAGGACAAGACAAGGCAGAGAGACAAGATACACCAGGAAGTCACAAGTAGACCAGACGAAATCAATCTCAAAAGACAGGACTAATATACACAGGGTAATTAACACATAACGAGACAAACACAGCTGGAACATACTTAACTAATAATGACATGAAACAAGGACAGGAAACAAACCATATATGGACACAAGAGGCAGGAGCACATGACACACACACAACAGAACCCTGACATAACTCCCCCCTCCCGGAAGGCGTGTCCTACGCCGTAACAGTTCCACCGGGGAGGGGGGTGTGGGCGCTCTGGAGGCCCCTCAGGACAAACACGGACAGGAACACAGGACGGGGACCTCCAGAGCGGAACAGACAACGGAGACCATGGCGGGGCAGGGAGCTCAGGAGGCCATGGCAGATGGTCCTCGTGGCCGTGGCCTCGTCCCTCTTGGCCCGGCCCCTACAGCCGGAACCCTTTTACCCCCCCCCAAAAAAAATTCCCTGGGGAACTTAGGGGGTATCAGGAGCCCTCCGGGGCTAAACAGACAGGACAGTACAAAACGACAGGAAAGCCCTCCAGGGCCAGACAGACAGGACAGGACAGGACAGCCCACAGGAACAGGAAGCCCTCCTGGGCTGTTTTCGGAAGCTGAGACTTCCTTTGGGCATGACGAGTCAGGGGCCCTCAGCAACCGCTTCCACATCTACAACATGGGGGCAGGCGGCTAGAATGGCCTCCATGGCCAAAGCAAGAGGAGCCGCCTGCCCCAGACGAGTCTCCATGGACAAGACAAGACAAAGTTCTTTAAAATGTTCCTGTGGGCACAACAAGACAGACATACGGCACTCCTGGCCGTGACATGTGGACTCTCCACAGGGCTAGGGTTAGTGGCGGCCAGCAGGCATGAGTCAGCGCCGATCCGGCAGGCTTGAGTCAGCGCCGATCCGGCGGGCATTGAGTCAGAGGCGGGCTGGTGGCGTGATCTCCCGCGAACAGCGCGCCTGGGGGAGCGGCAACCTGGGAACTAGGCAACCCGCCGGCGGGCTTGGGAGTGCCACCGCCGGCGGCGGATATCTCCCGCGATCGGCGGGCATGAGGGCTCACGGCCAGTGGACTCGCGGCGATCCCGCCGAACTCCCACGCCGACTTGCAGTGGGCTATGGCGGGAATAACGAGCGGCAACTTCCTTGCCGTGGGACAGACACAAACACAGGAACTAAATAAAATTTTCAAAAACGAAAACAAAACGAGGTGAAGGGGCGCCGCTCACTGTTTGTGTCTGGTCTTCTGTCACGGTGCACACACGAGGGAGGAACAGGAACACGCAGACGAGGATATAAACTCAAATAATAATATTTAATGAGGACAAGGCAGGACAGGACAAGACAAGGCAGAGAGACAAGATACACTGGGAAGTCACAAGTAGACCAGACGAAATCAAACTCAAAAGACAGGACTAATATACACAGGGTAATTAACACATAACGAGGCAAACACAGCTGGAACATACTTAACTAATAATGACATGAAACAAGGACAGGAAATAAACCATATATGGAACCCTGACAAATACTCCCTTTTTATTTTACAGTACAATTGGATTATTGCAAACGTAATATATTACTTTGCTTATTTGTTATAATTAAAATAATACAAATTTACATAAACATAGAAAACTTAAAATAATATTAAATATTATACATTTGGTTTATTTATTGTTATTATTATTAAATACTGACGTTTTATTTTACAGTGCAGTATGATTACTGCAATAGGAAGACTTTTTATTTATGTAACTGTTATATTTACAAAAAAGTAAAAATATAACATATCAAAATTGTATGTATATTTATAATATTAATAATAATAACAATAATAAATAAAAAATAACCAACATATTTAATATTATCATTATTTAATATATCATAGATATTCATAGATCATCTAGAAATTGAATTGTATTTTTTGTGAATATTTTAACAATTACAATTCATAATAATAATAATTATTATTTTATTGTTTTATTATAGCAATAAAGAAGTGTTATGATTGCAGTAAAATAAAGAGTGAGTATTTAATAAAAAACTAAATATTAATTATATATTTTATTTAAATTATAAGTTACTCTTACAATTATCCTGTTGCACTGCATTAAAAAGTCAGTCTTATTATTATATTCAGGGGCGCATTAATGCACGGGCTTCAAGGGGCTGAAGCCCAGGGGCCTCTGGAAAGGGGGCCCACTGGCTGCAGGGAAATTATGTTTTTTGAATAATTATTTATATGAGAGTTTGCAGCAGTGACAACAGCATTCTGTAAACAAACTCTCACAAACATTTTCAGTGACGCCCTGGTTGTAGTAACCTATATAGTGAATGTTTCAGTTTAGGTCCCCCCCACACAGTTTGTATAGTTGGTATGTTCCACCGATATACTGTAAGCGGAATGTACAGTGCATTCGCTAGTAAAGTAGCCCAGCACAAGAGTGCCTTTGTTAATGTGCAGATTAGTAAGAAACACAACTGGACCGGACAACTTTCTGTAATGTCATACAGTGCGAGTTCGGTAACTTGCGTGGATGTAATCTATGTGTTAGCTGAAGGTTTTAGATTCAGTCACTGTGTTCCATCAAAGGTGCTGCTTCAAAGTCTCAATTTTAAATCTAGGGATGGAAAAATAGGAATCGTCCTATTGCTTAATTGTGATCGTTAAACTTTATACGGCTGTGATTTAATTAAGCTATTTAAACATGAACATGGCATGTTTCTAAATAAAACATAGCAATCACCAAACAGCCCACATTTACGCGTATGGCTGCTGTGGTGTGGAATGCTTCCATTCTTTTACTGTTTTTGTTTGTTTGTTCTGTGTTTAGTCATTCTCTTACTGACATTTTTTTTCAGTTAATATTTATAATTTGTCTATTATCTTCATTATTATGGTTTTATTACCTTAATTATACTGTATGTTGTCTGCACTATGTTTGTACTTCTGTACTGGAAGCTCCTAACACCAAGACAAATTCCTTGTGTGTAAACACACTTTGCAATAAAGCTCTTTCTGATTCTGATTTATGCCAACATCAACATGTCGTGTTGTTTCATTCTACTGATGATGAATAATGAATATTTTGTGTGATGTTTGGTGTTTAAATCATACGTGTAAACTCACATTTTAGCCAGGAAAGTTTTGATGGCATTTTCTTTTCATATTACCTCCGTATAAAGCCTGCAATAACCTAGTGTTTACTTTATGTAACGGCTATAATTCTGCTGTTCCTAAGTGCCACCTTGTGGCAAAGAGTGAATTTGCATATTCACATTTTACGCAGAACAGTGTTGTGAATGTTAACTGGCATATTAAACAAGAAAAAAAAAATCTAAATTTGACATAAATAATGGTCAGGAAGCTTTATTAAAAAAAAAAAAAGGTTTTCTGGGGTAGGGGGGCCTACCGTAATGCTGTAGCCCAGGGGCCTCTGGCTATCTTAAGACACCCCTGATTATATTAAATGTCAGTATTTAACAACAATAATAATAATGAACAAAATAATTATTATAACAATATTGTAACTGTTGTGAAACATCAGACAGAGAGGGATCCATTTGCAGCTTTGTTTATTTAGAATAGTCAAACAGAACAGGGTCAATCACCAGCAGTGGAAACAGCGTAGATAAGGCAGAGACGTAGTAATATCAACAGGCAGAAATCGGGGCAGGCGGCAATTATCAGAGTCCAGGTAAACAGTCTGAGTCGGGGCAACCAGAGAAGAATCACAGAGTCGAGAATCAAGGCAGAGGTAATAATCAGGAAATCAAACACGGGTAGTAACGCTCAGAAGTGACAGCCAGGGCAAATCAAGACTTCGCAATGAGTGTGTGGAAGTGTGCTGCTTATATGTGTGTGTGTTGATGAGGTGCAGGTGTTGCAATGCAATCAGGCCCAGGTATGAGGACTGATGGGAAACTGAGTCCGAATGAGAGTTAATATTCCGGGGAAGGCTCCCTCTGGTGGTGCAGAGGGAGTGGTTCGGGAGCTTCGACTGTGACAGAGCCCTCCCCCTGCGAGCGGCTCCTGACGCGAGGAGGCGGACGACGCCGGGGTCTTCCGCGAGGTCGAGGGGCCGGCTTCTCCGGGTGCAATCGGTGGAACTCCTCCGTGAGAGTGGGGTCCAGGACATCGCCCGAGTTGACCCAGGATCGCTCCTCCGGACCGAACCCCTCCCAGTCGACCAGGTACTGTAGTACGCCGCCCCGGCGTCTGGAGTCTAGCAGTTCATGCACACGATACGCCTCCTCGCCGTCGACCAGGATAGGCGGGGGAGTCTGTGGCTCAGCTCCCTCCTCCGACGTCCCTCTCGGACCACCAGCGGGTTTCAGCAGGGAAATATGAAAAGTGGGAGAAATGCGGTAATTAGAGGGCAGTTCTAACCGAAATGATACAGGGGTGATTTGTCTGGAAATTTTGAAGGGTCCAACATACCTGGGACTGAGTTTCTTGCATGGGAGTCGAAGGTGAAGGTCTCGGGTCGAGAGCCAGACCCATTGCCCTGGCTGATAGACGGGACCTGATCGTCGATGTCGGTTTGCTTGAAGTTCCTGACGCCTGACTGCCTGTAGGAGATGGGTGTGAGCTCGGTCCCAGACCTCTTCACTGCGTTGCAGCCATTCCGTAATTGAGGGAAGTTCGGTGGGTTCTCCGGACCAGGGGAACATTGGTGGCTGGAATCCGAGGATACATTTGAAAGGGGTCATGCCTGTGGCTGGTTTGGTCAGGGAGTTCTGAGCGTATTCTGCCCACATCAAGTACCGACTCCACTCGGTTTGTTGTTGTTGACAGTATGAGCGAAGGAAGCGAATGACCTCTTGATTGAGACGCTCGGTCTGACCATTGGACTGTGGGTGGTAACCTGAAGTGAGACTGACATTGACATTAAGACTTTTGAAGAATGCTGACCATACCCGTGAGGTGAATTGAGGGCCACGATCAGAGACGATGTCGTCGGGCAGTCCGTAATAGCGAAACACCTGGTTGCACAGTAATTCGGCTGTCTCAAGAGAAGTAGGCAGTTTAGGCAGTGGTATGAGACGGCAGGCTTTGGAAAATCGATCAACAATGGTGAGAATGGTTGTGTTACCTTGAGAGTTGGGTAGGTCTGTGATGAAGTCGATGGCTATGTGTGACCAGGGGCGGTGTGGCGTAGGTAAGGGTTGTAACAGGCCGGCTGGAAGTAGTCTGAGTGATTTGGTGGTGCTGCAGACAGTGCAATCCTGAATGAATTTGGCTACGTCAGTCAAGAGCGTGGGCCACCAGAAGCGATTCCGCAGGAGGTGTTCCGTAGCGGTGATTCCAGGGTGGCCTGAACTGGGGCTTGTGTGGACCTGATTGAGTAGTGACTGACGGAAGGGTTCTGGGACGAAGACTAGGTCGGAGGGACATTCTGGAGGAGGCTGAGTCTGTCGATTGGCGTGGGTGATCTCGGTCATTACATCCCATTGAACGGGAGCTAGGAGGACTTTCTCAGGTAGGATGTTCTCGACGGGACTCGAGTATTCTACACCTTCAGTTTGACGTGAGAGAGCATCAGCTTTAGTGTTCTTTGTGCCAGGTCAGTAGGTTACGGTGAAGTGGAACCGGGTGAAGAATAGTGCCCATCTGGCCTGCCGGGGATTCAAGCGTTTAGCTGAGCGCAGGTATTCGAGGTTTTTATGATCTGTGAGCACGATAAATGGGTGTGTGGTGCCCTCCAGCCAATGCCGCCACTCCTCCAAAGCTAGTTTCATGGCCAGTAGTTCGCGATTGCCCACGTCATAATTCCATTCAGCAGCAGAGAGTTTACGGGAGAAGAAGGCACAAGGGTATAGTTTAGCCGGCTCACCCTGGCGTTGAGATAGTACGGCTCCCACCCCTGTACTTGAAGTGTCGACCTCGACGGTGAATGTGGGCGCTCTGGGTCAGGATGTCGAAGAATGGGTGCGGAGGTAAAGCGAGCCTTTAACTCCTTGAACGCTTGGAGAGCCTCGGGGGCCCATACTAGCCGGGATGTGTTGCGTTTGGTCATGGCGGTGAGCGGAGAAGCAATAGAGACATAACTGACATAACTCCCCCCTCCCGGAAGGCGTGTCCTACGCCGTAACAGTTCCACCGGGGAGGGGGGTGTGGGCGCTCTGGAGGCCCCTCAGGACAAACACGGACAGGAACACAGGACGGGGACCTCCAGAGCGGAACAGACAACGGAGACCATGGCGGGGCAGGGAGCTCAGGAGGCCATGGCAGATGGTCCTCGTGGCCGTGGCCTCGTCCCTCTTGGCCCGGCCCCTACAGCCGGAACCCTTTTACCCCCCCCCAAAAAAAATTCCCTGGGGAACTTAGGGGGTATCAGGAGCCCTCCGGGGCTAAACAGACAGGACAGTACAAAACGACAGGAAAGCCCTCCAGGGCCAGACAGACAGGACAGGACAGGACAGCCCACAGGAACAGGAAGCCCTCCTGGGCTGTTTTCGGAAGCTGAGACTTCCTTTGGGCATGACGAGTCAGGGGCCCTCAGCAACCGCTTCCACATCTACAACATGGGGGCAGGCGGCTAGAATGGCCTCCATGGCCAAAGCAAGAGGAGCCGCCTGCCCCAGACGAGTCTCCATGGACAAGACAAGACAAAGTTCTTTAAAATGTTCCTGTGGGCACAACAAGACAGACATACGGCACTCCTGGCCGTGACATGTGGACTCTCCACAGGGCTAGGGTTAGTGGCGGCCAGCAGGCATGAGTCAGCGCCGATCCGGCAGGCTTGAGTCAGCGCCGATCCGGCGGGCATTGAGTCAGAGGCGGGCTGGTGGCGTGATCTCCCGCGAACAGCGCGCCTGGGGGAGCGGCAACCTGGGAACTAGGCAACCCGCCGGCGGGCTTGGGAGTGCCACCGCCGGCGGCGGATATCTCCCGCGATCGGCGGGCATGAGGGCTCACGGCCAGTGGACTCGCGGCGATCCCGCCGAACTCCCACGCCGACTTGCAGTGGGCTATGGCGGGAATAACGAGCGGCAACTTCCTTGCCGTGGGACAGACACAAACACAGGAACTAAATAAAATTTTCAAAAACGAAAACAAAACGGGGTGAAGGGGCGCCGCTCACTGTTTGTGTCTGGTCTTCTGTCACGGTGCACACACGAGGGAGGAACAGGAACACGCAGACGAGGATATAAACTCAAATAATAATATTTAATGAGGACAAGGCAGGACAGGACAAGACAAGGCAGAGAGACAAGATACACTGGGAAGTCACAAGTAGACCAGACGAAATCAAACTCAAAAGACAGGACTAATATACACAGGGTAATTAACACATAACGAGGCAAACACAGCTGGAACATACTTAACTAATAATGACATGAAACAAGGACAGGAAATAAACCATATATGGAACCCTGACAAATACTCCCTTTTTATTTTACAGTACAATTGGATTATTGCAAACGTAATATATTACTTTGCTTATTTGTTATAATTAAAATAATACAAATTTACATAAACATAGAAAACTTAAAATAATATTAAATATTATACATTTGGTTTATTTATTGTTATTATTATTAAATACTGACGTTTTATTTTACAGTGCAGTATGATTACTGCAATAGGAAGACTTTTTATTTATGTAACTGTTATATTTACAAAAAAGTAAAAATATAACATATCAAAATTGTATGTATATTTATAATATTAATAATAATAACAATAATAAATAAAAAATAACCAACATATTTAATATTATCATTATTTAATATATCATAGATATTCATAGATCATCTAGAAATTGAATTGTATTTTTTGTGAATATTTTAACAATTACAATTCATAATAATAATAATTATTATTTTATTGTTTTATTATAGCAATAAAGAAGTGTTATGATTGCAGTAAAATAAAGAGTGAGTATTTAATAAAAAACTAAATATTAATTATATATTTTATTTAAATTATAAGTTACTCTTACAATTATCCTGTTGCACTGCATTAAAAAGTCAGTCTTATTATTATATTCAGGGGCGCATTAATGCACGGGCTTCAAGGGGCTGAAGCCCAGGGGCCTCTGGAAAGGGGGCCCACTGGCTGCAGGGAAATTATGTTTTTTGAATAATTATTTATATGAGAGTTTGCAGCAGTGACAACAGCATTCTGTAAACAAACTCTCACAAACATTTTCAGTGACGCCCTGGTTGTAGTAACCTATATAGTGAATGTTTCAGTTTAGGTCCCCCCCACACAGTTTGTATAGTTGGTATGTTCCACCGATATACTGTAAGCGGAATGTACAGTGCATTCGCTAGTAAAGTAGCCCAGCACAAGAGTGCCTTTGTTAATGTGCAGATTAGTAAGAAACACAACTG
Source organism: Aspiorhynchus laticeps (assembly GCA_023376895.1). Lineage (NCBI taxonomy): Eukaryota > Metazoa > Chordata > Actinopteri > Cypriniformes > Cyprinidae > Aspiorhynchus > Aspiorhynchus laticeps. The sequence continues at coordinate 2,296 of JALXFT010002015.1, read as the reverse complement.
GACCGGACAACTTTCTGTAATGTCATACAGTGCGAGTTCGGTAACTTGCGTGGATGTAATCTATGTGTTAGCTGAAGGTTTTAGATTCAGTCACTGTGTTCCATCAAAGGTGCTGCTTCAAAGTCTCAATTTTAAATCTAGGGATGGAAAAATAGGAATCGTCCTATTGCTTAATTGTGATCGTTAAACTTTATACGGCTGTGATTTAATTAAGCTATTTAAACATGAACATGGCATGTTTCTAAATAAAACATAGCAATCACCAAACAGCCCACATTTACGCGTATGGCTGCTGTGGTGTGGAATGCTTCCATTCTTTTACTGTTTTTGTTTGTTTGTTCTGTGTTTAGTCATTCTCTTACTGACATTTTTTTTCAGTTAATATTTATAATTTGTCTATTATCTTCATTATTATGGTTTTATTACCTTAATTATACTGTATGTTGTCTGCACTATGTTTGTACTTCTGTACTGGAAGCTCCTAACACCAAGACAAATTCCTTGTGTGTAAACACACTTTGCAATAAAGCTCTTTCTGATTCTGATTTATGCCAACATCAACATGTCGTGTTGTTTCATTCTACTGATGATGAATAATGAATATTTTGTGTGATGTTTGGTGTTTAAATCATACGTGTAAACTCACATTTTAGCCAGGAAAGTTTTGATGGCATTTTCTTTTCATATTACCTCCGTATAAAGCCTGCAATAACCTAGTGTTTACTTTATGTAACGGCTATAATTCTGCTGTTCCTAAGTGCCACCTTGTGGCAAAGAGTGAATTTGCATATTCACATTTTACGCAGAACAGTGTTGTGAATGTTAACTGGCATATTAAACAAGAAAAAAAAAATCTAAATTTGACATAAATAATGGTCAGGAAGCTTTATTAAAAAAAAAAAAAGGTTTTCTGGGGTAGGGGGGCCTACCGTAATGCTGTAGCCCAGGGGCCTCTGGCTATCTTAAGACACCCCTGATTATATTAAATGTCAGTATTTAACAACAATAATAATAATGAACAAAATAATTATTATAACAATATTGTAACTGTTGTGAAACATCAGACAGAGAGGGATCCATTTGCAGCTTTGTTTATTTAGAATAGTCAAACAGAACAGGGTCAATCACCAGCAGTGGAAACAGCGTAGATAAGGCAGAGACGTAGTAATATCAACAGGCAGAAATCGGGGCAGGCGGCAATTATCAGAGTCCAGGTAAACAGTCTGAGTCGGGGCAACCAGAGAAGAATCACAGAGTCGAGAATCAAGGCAGAGGTAATAATCAGGAAATCAAACACGGGTAGTAACGCTCAGAAGTGACAGCCAGGGCAAATCAAGACTTCGCAATGAGTGTGTGGAAGTGTGCTGCTTATATGTGTGTGTGTTGATGAGGTGCAGGTGTTGCAATGCAATCAGGCCCAGGTATGAGGACTGATGGGAAACTGAGTCCGAATGAGAGTTAATATTCCGGGGAAGGCTCCCTCTGGTGGTGCAGAGGGAGTGGTTCGGGAGCTTCGACTGTGACAGAGCCCTCCCCCTGCGAGCGGCTCCTGACGCGAGGAGGCGGACGACGCCGGGGTCTTCCGCGAGGTCGAGGGGCCGGCTTCTCCGGGTGCAATCGGTGGAACTCCTCCGTGAGAGTGGGGTCCAGGACATCGCCCGAGTTGACCCAGGATCGCTCCTCCGGACCGAACCCCTCCCAGTCGACCAGGTACTGTAGTACGCCGCCCCGGCGTCTGGAGTCTAGCAGTTCATGCACACGATACGCCTCCTCGCCGTCGACCAGGATAGGCGGGGGAGTCTGTGGCTCAGCTCCCTCCTCCGACGTCCCTCTCGGACCACCAGCGGGTTTCAGCAGGGAAATATGAAAAGTGGGAGAAATGCGGTAATTAGAGGGCAGTTCTAACCGAAATGATACAGGGGTGATTTGTCTGGAAATTTTGAAGGGTCCAACATACCTGGGACTGAGTTTCTTGCATGGGAGTCGAAGGTGAAGGTCTCGGGTCGAGAGCCAGACCCATTGCCCTGGCTGATAGACGGGACCTGATCGTCGATGTCGGTTTGCTTGAAGTTCCTGACGCCTGACTGCCTGTAGGAGATGGGTGTGAGCTCGGTCCCAGACCTCTTCACTGCGTTGCAGCCATTCCGTAATTGAGGGAAGTTCGGTGGGTTCTCCGGACCAGGGGAACATTGGTGGCTGGAATCCGAGGATACATTTGAAAGGGGTCATGCCTGTGGCTGGTTTGGTCAGGGAGTTCTGAGCGTATTCTGCCCACATCAAGTACCGACTCCACTCG
>JALXFT010004285.1:0-60146 GCA_023376895.1 Aspiorhynchus laticeps | reverse complement strand
GTTTGTTGTTGTTGACAGTATGAGCGAAGGAAGCGAATGACCTCTTGATTGAGACGCTCGGTCTGACCATTGGACTGTGGGTGGTAACCTGAAGTGAGACTGACATTGACATTAAGACTTTTGAAGAATGCTGACCATACCCGTGAGGTGAATTGAGGGCCACGATCAGAGACGATGTCGTCGGGCAGTCCGTAATAGCGAAACACCTGGTTGCACAGTAATTCGGCTGTCTCAAGAGAAGTAGGCAGTTTAGGCAGTGGTATGAGACGGCAGGCTTTGGAAAATCGATCAACAATGGTGAGAATGGTTGTGTTACCTTGAGAGTTGGGTAGGTCTGTGATGAAGTCGATGGCTATGTGTGACCAGGGGCGGTGTGGCGTAGGTAAGGGTTGTAACAGGCCGGCTGGAAGTAGTCTGAGTGATTTGGTGGTGCTGCAGACAGTGCAATCCTGAATGAATTTGGCTACGTCAGTCAAGAGCGTGGGCCACCAGAAGCGATTCCGCAGGAGGTGTTCCGTAGCGGTGATTCCAGGGTGGCCTGAACTGGGGCTTGTGTGGACCTGATTGAGTAGTGACTGACGGAAGGGTTCTGGGACGAAGACTAGGTCGGAGGGACATTCTGGAGGAGGCTGAGTCTGTCGATTGGCGTGGGTGATCTCGGTCATTACATCCCATTGAACGGGAGCTAGGAGGACTTTCTCAGGTAGGATGTTCTCGACGGGACTCGAGTATTCTACACCTTCAGTTTGACGTGAGAGAGCATCAGCTTTAGTGTTCTTTGTGCCAGGTCAGTAGGTTACGGTGAAGTGGAACCGGGTGAAGAATAGTGCCCATCTGGCCTGCCGGGGATTCAAGCGTTTAGCTGAGCGCAGGTATTCGAGGTTTTTATGATCTGTGAGCACGATAAATGGGTGTGTGGTGCCCTCCAGCCAATGCCGCCACTCCTCCAAAGCTAGTTTCATGGCCAGTAGTTCGCGATTGCCCACGTCATAATTCCATTCAGCAGCAGAGAGTTTACGGGAGAAGAAGGCACAAGGGTATAGTTTAGCCGGCTCACCCTGGCGTTGAGATAGTACGGCTCCCACCCCTGTACTTGAAGTGTCGACCTCGACGGTGAATGTGGGCGCTCTGGGTCAGGATGTCGAAGAATGGGTGCGGAGGTAAAGCGAGCCTTTAACTCCTTGAACGCTTGGAGAGCCTCGGGGGCCCATACTAGCCGGGATGTGTTGCGTTTGGTCATGGCGGTGAGCGGAGAAGCAATAGAGCTGAAGTTCCTGATGAAACGGCGGTAGAAGTTGGCAAACCCCAGGAAGCGTTGTAACTCCTTTACTGTCTGGGGCTGTGGCCAGTCGAGTACTGCCTGGACCTTTTTATCGTCCATGGAGACCCCGTCTTGACTAATTACGTATCCAAGGAAGGAGGTGTTGGTTCGATGGAACTCACATTTCTCTGCCTTGACGTAGAGCTGGTGCTGCAGTAATCGCTTGAGAACTGACCGGACGTGTCTGATGTGTTCCTCTTGGGTATCTGAGTAAATGAGAATGTCATCAATGTAAACAATGACCCATCTGTCCAACATGTCACGGAAGATGTCGTTCATGAAGGCTTGGAAGACTGACGGACTGTTAGCGAGCCCGAAGGGCATAACTAAGTACTCATAGTGCCCACTAGTGGTAGAGAAGGCTGTTTTCCACTCATCCCCCTCACGGATGCGGATCAAATTATAGGCGTTACGCAAGTCGAGCTTGGTGTAATACTTTGCCTGCCTCAGCTGTTCGAGGGCCGCCGGAACGAGTGGCAGTGGGTAGCGAAATTTCACCGTGTTCTCATTCAAGCCTCAATAGTCTATGCATGGTCTTAAGCCCCCATCCTTCTTCTTCACGAAGAAAAACCCCGCTGATGCAGGAGAGGTGGACGGTCGGATGAACCCCTTGGCTAATTCCTCCTGTATGTAGGCCTTCATGGACTCTGATTCAGGTTGTGACAGGGGGAAAATCCTTCCCTTGGGTGGAGTGGTGCCAGGCAGGAGGTCGATTGCGCAATCCACTGAGCGGTGAGCGGGGAGCTGTGAGGCTTTTTTCTTGCTGAAGACCTCTGAGATCTGCGTACTCACGGGGTAAGTTGAGCGTGTCCACGGTGGGAGCTGTGACTGTGTTGAGCTTTCGGGTGATTTTAGACAGACAACGTTCTTGGCACGCTGGTCCCCATTCCGTAATCTGTCCCTCTCTCCAGGATATTTGTGGATCGTGTGTTCGAAGCCAGGGAAGGCCGAGAATCAGCGGATGGGTAGGTGACTGTATAACATAAAACTGGATTTCTTCAGAGTGCAGGGTTCCGATTTGTAGTATAACCGGTTCAGTGAGGCGGAGAATCTTTCCCTTGCCCAGGGGACGACCATCTAGCGCCTCCACTGCCAAGGAGGAAGTACAGGGGGTTAGTTTTAGGTGATGTTGACTGACAAACTCACTGTCTATGAAATTTCCAGCTGCTCCTGAGTCTAGAAGCGCTGTAGTCGGAATGTCTTGGTTCTGAGATCTTAATTTGACAGGTAGTTTAATGCTAGAGACTGAACTAATTGATCGGGTAATGTCACTCACCGAGCGCCGATCTGATGTTGGTCGAACGGGACAGGTGTTCCTCATATGGCCCGCCTGGCCGCAATACAGACAGAGTTGGTTTTGCATACGGCGCTCCCTCTCCTGGGGAGTAAGGGGAGTGAACCCTAGTTGCATTGGCTCACCGGTATTCTGAGATCTGGGTGGTGAGCGAGGTGCGGATCGCACCGTACGTCGAGCGCGGATCAGATTGTCTATGTGGATGGTGAGTTCAATGAACTGGCTCAGGGTTCTCCCCTCGTTTCGACACGCCAGCTCAGATGTTCAGTGTTTAATCCTCTCCGGAACAACAGTTTCAGGGTATCCTCCACCCACGTGGTTTGTGCCGCTAGAGTGCGGAAGGACAACGCATAATCGGCTGCTGTTTTCCTGCCTTGTGAGAGTGCGAGAAGCTGCTCACCCGCGCCTCTTCCCTCAGCTGGATGTTCAAACACCTCCCTGAAGTGATGGAGAAACGAGTCGAAGGTAGGGAAGGCGGAGCCATTGGTCCTCCATACCGCCGTAGCCCAGTCCAGAGCTTTGCCGGTGAGTAGTGAGCACACAAAGGCGATGCGACTAGATTCAGTGGGGTAAAGTGACGGTTGTTGGTTGACAAAGAGCGAGCATTGTAACAGGAAGCCTTTGCATCTTGTGGAATCACCGTCAAATCTCTCAGGAAAGGCGAGTCGTGGGCTGACAGAGGGTATTTGCATGGTTGGAGGATTGGCTGGAGCAGGTGGCGGGTTGGCAGTGGTTTGGGGTTGAGTTATGCGCAGCCCTTGCAACGCCGTAACCAGTTCCTCGGTGAGCGTGGTGAGTCGCTGCAGCTGGTGTTGATGCGAATCGAGTTGTGACGCTTGAGCTGTGAGTTCAGACGTCAACTGCATCAATGCTGCTGGATCGCTGTTTGGCGAAGTCTTCTGTTGTGAAACATCAGACAGAGAGGGATCCATTTGCAGCTTTGTTTATTTAGAATAGTCAAACAGAACAGGGTCAATCACCAGCAGTGGAAACAGCGTAGATAAAGCAGAGACGTAGTAATATCAACAGGCAGAAATCGGGGCAGGCGGCAATTATCAGAGTCCAGGTAAACAGTCCGAGTCAGGGCAACCAGAGAAGAATCACAGAGTCGAGAATCAAGGCAGAGGTAATAATCAGGAAATCAAACACGGGTAGTAACGCTCAGAAGTGACAGCCGGGGCAAATCAAGACTTCGCAATGAGTGTGTGGAAGTGTGCTGCTTATATGTGTGTGTGTTGATGAGGTGCAGGTGTTGCAATGCAATCAGGCCCAGGTATGAGGACTGATGGGAAACTGAGTCCGAATGAGAGTTAATATTCCGGGGAAGGCTCCCTCTGGTGGTGCAGAGGGAGTGGTTCGGGAGCTTCGACTGTGACAATAGAAATTTTTTTATTATAACAATAAAGAAATGTTATTATTGCAGCAATCCTATCATACTGTAAAATAAAAATGAGTATTTAATAAGTTTAGTTTTTAAATTATAACAGTTACTATTACAATAATCCTGTTGCATTGAATTAAAAAGTCATCATTATTATTATTATTATTATATAAAATGTCAGTATTTAACAACAACAAAAGTAATACTGATGATAATAATAATAATAATGACCAAAATAATATATTTTTTTTATTATAACAATAAAGTAATGTTATGATTGCAGTAATCGTATCGCACTGTAAAATAAGAGTATTTAATAATGACCAAAATATTATATATATATATATATATGTATATATATCAAATCAAATCAAATCACTTTTATTGTCACAGCATCACAGCACATGTACCTTGATGAGTGAAATTCTTGAGAGCGTGCTCCATACAGTGCAGAAACAATTAAAATTATAAGTAGGTAATAGACAGTACCATTACCTACTTACAGACAATGTGCAATATACACATACATATACTCAGTACACACAGTGTACTGTTAGACATACTTACAGTTATCAATACACATTATACACTGTATGTACACATTCTACATTATGTACACATATATACATACACAGTAATATGCAAAGGTGCAGTAGATTGTACATAAGCTGGATACGCAAACGTCATGTATGTGCATTGGATGGTATCCAGTGGTAGCAGATAGATTGTTGTATTAGTGCAGTGTGTACGTGTAGTCCAGTTGAACTGTGGAGTTAAAGTGCAGTGCGTGGCATATTGTAAAGTGGGAGTGTGCTGTAGGGTGTATTAGTTCTGACTGTTCATTAGCCTGATAGCCTGAGGGAAAAAGCTATCCCTCAGTTGGCTAGTGCGGGATCGGATGCTGCGGAGACATGATGGGTTTGGATGGGACTAGCAGGGCCCGCGGTGGCCGAAGTTAGGATGTTTTGGACAAGGCTAAGAGGTATCAAGCAGTGTGGAATCCTACCCATGGCTAAGTTATCAATTGAGGAACTTACTTCACATAGCATGTCGGTCATGATTTGGCGGGTCGCCTCGATCGGTTGACAACGGTTCTCACAACGAGTTACAACGACTTTACTGAAGGGAGTCAATCTTAATTTTGGGACCTGGATTTAAATAATTGGTAAAGGGAGTTCCCTGATGAGGGGACTAGAGGGAAAAGGAAAGTATAGTGAGAGAGGAAGAAGGAAAAACACAAAGAGAGACACAGGTGAAAGGAAACAACAAAACGAAAAACAGAGGCACAGGGACACCGAATGAGGTAAGGCAGCAAACGAGTATCACATGTGTGAAGTAACTCCTCTCTACTAGAGGTTGACTCTAGCAGTGCAGCTGAGGAGAGAGTGTAAGTGTTGTGTTTCAACAAGGTTGCTATATGTTTTCCTAATTATGGAAATTATGTTAGTGTGGTGTAGAGCGTATGATTGTCGGTCTGTGTCAGTCTTCCCCCTTTCCCGGTCGGCTGGATCTCTGGTGCCTCTTTATCTGGTTTCGATGGACCCATCGAAGGACTGGCTCGCTGCGCCCTTGTCTGATTTTGATTCGGTAGGCGACAGGTGAGAGCTTGTCTACAATCTCGTGGGGTCCTGTCCAGTGAGGTAGGAACTTCTTTGACAGGTGATGGGGAGTGTTCTGCTTTAGTTGGGCAAAGCTGTAGTACCACACTTTGTCTCCGACATTGAACTCATGGTGAGAGGCCTTTTGGTCGTAGTAGGCTTTACGACCTTCCGCGCTTCGTTGTAGTTGCTGCTGCGCGAAGGCGAAAGTCGTTCTCAGGTGTTGATGCAACTCTTCCAGGTATTGGTGAGTGGTATAGGCGGTGACGAGGTTCAGGTCACCAGGTTGGTACAGCAGGTGTAGCGGTAGCGTCATGTTTCTCCCTGTCATCAATGTGAATGGGGGTACGCTGGTAGACTGGTGAGGGGTGGCTCGAGCAGCCATCAGTACCAGCGGAAGTTTAATAACCCATATCCTTTTGATTGGTGGACACATACTTCTTCAACATGCTGACCACTGTTTTATTGGCCCGTTCAACTTGACCCGAGGAAATTGGGTGATGGCTTATATGGAGCTTGGCTAGTACACCGAGGAGTTTCCACACTTCCTGCATGATGTCGGCGGTGAAGTGGGTTCCGCGGTCAGAGTTGACCCTTAAAGGCAGTCCAAATCTCGAAAAGATGTGGTTCTTTAACAGGCAGGCTGTTGTTTCTGCTGTATCATTGGGAGCTGGGAGGCACTCTATCCACTTCGTGAATTTGCAGACCACGGTGAGGAAGTATTTGTTACCTCGTGTTGACCGTGGCAGGGGTCCTACCCAGTCTATTTGGAGGTCCGACCATGGGAAAGTCATTCCTTTCCTTTGCAGTGGGGCTCGGTGGTTTGGGTTTGCCGGTTGAAACTGGCAACACACCAGGCATCCTTTTACGTATTCCGCCACATCTTGCTGCATGCCAGGCCAGTATGCTACTTGCTTGAGTGTTTCGTAGGTGGCCTTGGCGCCGTGGTGTCCTGCGCATGGTGCATTGTGGGCGTGTGTCAGCATCATCCCCCTTTGGCCATGAGGGACTACGAGCTTTGGCGTAGTTAGGGGCTCAGGGACATACGTGAGCACACCGTCTCTCAGATGCAGCATGTGCTTGAGTGAGTGGAGCGTGCGGAGCTCGGAGGAAGTGGCTAGGTCGGAGGTGGAAATAGGATGAGTTAAGGGGTCGGACATGTGAGCTGCCATAGTTCGCAGTGTTTGATCTGCATGTTGGAGTGTAAGGAGATCATTAGCAGTGAACTGAGGTGAAATGGCAATGTGGGAGGAGGTGGGGGTTTGTACGCCAGTGGCGTGTTGGCGGCGGGTTATGGCCGCTACTGAAGGGTTAGGAGGGAGGGAGGGCTTGAAATGTCCAGGACTCTCCGTGTAATGCACCTGCTTTGGCGAGGGCATCGGTTTGGTCATTGAAGTCTTTGTCCTGGTTGACATGAATGACCTCGAACCTTTTTCCAATAAACGATAATGTCATGTTCAGTGACAATGGCATTGCCTGCTTGGAAGAGTTCCTGGTGTTTGACAGGCTTGTTGTTAGCTGTCTTGAATCCGTTCTGTTTCCATCCAGCTAAATGGCATGTGAAGCTTAGACGGGCGTAGTTCGAATCAGATGAGGAGTTCTTTGATGTTGTGGGATGCCGCCATTTGAAGTATGATGAGGATGGCTGCTATTTCAGCATATTTCGATGAGCGAGGGCCTAAGTTGAATTGATGCGGTGGGCAGGGGTCGTTGTTGAGCCAGACCACTCCCGCTCCAGCTTGTAAATTGCCCTTGTGGTTGTAGGAGCAGCCGTCGACATATGCTGTGGGCATTCCTTCACACACATTCTCCTCAAAGTACCTGTGATTCGTCGGTTGAGGTTGTGGCGGTTCTTTAGGTTCCGCTGGAGTGTGCAGCATGTCCGTTGAACAGTTTTGGCAGGCCGCTAGCCCGTTTCCAAGTGAGGATTTGTAGTTTTGGGCATATCTTGCCTCGATGTCCCGTCCTTGGAGTGTCATTAGCCAGGTAGCTATGCGTGCATTGGTCACCATGCCATCTCTGATGCATTGACTGTTTAGAAAGGTGACCAGCTGATGACAAGTCTCGATGATGACTTTCTGTGCACCGATGTAATTAGAGAAACGCTGGATAGCTCACACAGTGCAAAGCAAAGCCTTTTCACAGTTTGAGTACTTGCATTCTGGGGGAAGCAGCGTTTTGCTGGCATAAGCGACCACTCGTTTGTCTTTGTCATGGAGCTGGTATAGGCCTGCGCTGAGGCAATGATTGGAGAATCCAGCATCCAGATTCCAGATTATTTCAGTCATGGCCCCCATCTTCACACAGATCTTCAACAGATCACTGGAGCTGTGTAAAGTCCCCTCATGCTTCAAACGCTCCACCATCATCCCCGTCCCAAAGAAACCCAAAATTCTTTGACTACAGACCAGTGGCTCTAACGTCTGTGGCCATGAAATCATTTGAAAGACTGGTTTAAGACTGGACATCACTGGACCCTTACTGGACCCCCTGCAATTTGCCTACAGAGCAAACAGGTCTGTGGATGATGCAGTCAACGTGGGACTGCACTTCATCCTGCAGCATCTGGACAGACCAGGGACTTATGTGACACGGACACCCTTCACAATAAACTGACACAGCTCTCCGTCCCCACCTCCGTCTGTCAGTGGATCAAGAGCTTCCTGATAGACAGGCAGCAGTTAGTAAAGCTCTGTAAATTCACATCCAACACCCGTACCATCAGCACTGGAGTTCCTCAGGGCTGCATTCTCTCCCCACTGCTCTTCTCCCTGTACACCAACGACTGCACATCTAAAGACCCCTCTGTCAAGCTCCTGAAGTTTGCAGACGACACCACACTGATCGGCCTCATTCAGGACGGTGACAAGTCTGCTTAAAGACAGGAGGTTAAGGAGCTGGCTGTATGGTGCAGTCTTAACAACCTGGAGCTTAACATGCTCAAAACTGTGGAGATGATCGTGGACTTCAGGAGAAAGCCCCCTGCTCTCCACCCACTCACCATCATGAACAGCACTGTGACTGCAGTGGAGTCATTCAGATTCCTGGGCACCACAATTTCTCAGGACCTGAAGTGGGACATTCACATTGACTCTACTGTCAAAAAGGCCCAGCAGAGGTTGTACTTCCTTCGCCAGCTGAGGAAGTTCAACCTGCCACAGGATCTACTGAAACAATTCTACTCTGCCATCATTGAATCCGTCCTCTGCACTTCATTAACTGTCTGGTTCAGCTCAGCAACCAAATCTGTCCTCAGAAGACTACAGAGGGTAGTCCGGACTGCTGAGCGAATCATTGGTACAACCCTCCCCACTCTCCAAGAACTGTACTTATCCAGAGTGAGCAAAAGGGCTGGTAAAATCACTCTGGACCCCTCACATCCAGCACACTCCCTCTTTGAACTGTTACCGTCTGGTCGACGCTACAGAGCTCAAAAGGAGCAGGAACAGTTTCTTCCCTCAAGCAATCCATCTCATGAACACTTAACAATAAACGCGGAACACACAACTCTATTATACATAATTTATTCACCACACTTACTTATTTTTATTTTTTTCATTCAAATTTGCACAAATCAGACCTGTACACACATAATTGTCTATATTCTATATTGTGTTTTTGCTGTTTTGTACATTGCCTATTTGTATATTATTATTTTATTATCTGTGTCCTGTCCTGTTGCTGTCTTTCTGTTGCACTGTGGAGCTTCTGTCACTATAACAAATTCCTTGTATGTGGAAACATACTTGGCCAATAAAGCTCATTCTGATTCTGATTATTACGGAGGCAGCTGACGTTAATGAAAGAATTTGCAGCTTTAAATCGCATACGACAATTCCAGTTCATCAATAAGGTGAGAACCAAACCCACCTTATACCCACAATTGTTCATCGAAGCCACATTAATGGAGGTGATCTCCATGTTTTTTTTTATGGTCGGAATGTTTTAAGTCCAATGAAGATGAAGGCAGAAGAAGATTATTAAAGTAAAAGTATTTATTAAACAAAAGTAAATTCAGGAAATCCAATAGAAAAAAGCATCAACAATACAGCATGTAGAACACCACACTAGCTCTCAACAGAAACGACAGTCTGGAACTCAAAGATGACCAGTTAATGAGACTAATTAATGAACAGCTACAGTGACTAGAGTCTGGCAGAAAAATGAAACAAAGGAAATACAAACTAAAAGTCCATTAAAACAAAAGCATACACAGGCAAAATGTCACAATTACATTTTTAATAACAATATCTCTTAATCTTCAGCAGAGAAGAGAATCAAATTGACACCCTCCATGTTCCGTGTGACTTTCAGGTGCCTGCGCTCCAGAGTTAATCACATACTCTGGATCACACTGAGATGACAGAACATTTAAATATTTATAGTCCTATTGACTGTTGTGAGCCCTTTGAATCTGATCTAAACCAGGTTGGATTTGTCATCTCTAAACCCATTCTGAATTTATTCATCTAGCTTCATGCAACAGGCGGGGGAAGCAGAGCTCTAGACCTATGCTTTACAGCACAGAGTGAGTGGCGCAAAGCAGGTATATTCAGTTAATTCCGATGGAAGCTAAGTTTCACTGAAACAAAAAAACATAAAAAAAACCCAGTCATTTTATTCTCTGAGAGGTTTTCAAACCTGTCCTGCAGGACCCTATGCACTGTACATTTTGTAAGCTTCCTTATCCTTATCTGACACTCAATTCAGGTCTTGCACTCACTACTAATTTTGTCATTTAAAACTCCTTCCACACAAAGAACACAAATAGGGTCTCACAAGCACATGACTTTGTAGATGCATCTCTAAATGTGATGGCAGAATACATATTACACATGAAACCTCATATGACTGTTAAAGTTTCCTTTAAATCCGAAACTCTTTCCACAATGATGGCAGGTGAATGGCTTCTCTCTAGAGTGAACTCTCATGTGAGTCTCAAGGTTTCCTTTAATGGTGAAACTCTTTCCACACTGTTCACAGGTGAAAGGTTTCTCTCCAGTGTGGACTCTAATGTGATTCTTAAGGTATGCTTGCTTTGTGAAACTCTTTCCACAGTGATGGCACATGTTAGGCTTCTCTCCAGTGTGAGTCGTTACATGAATCTTAAGATGATTTCTGTCTGTAAAACTCCTTCCACACTGGTGACATATAAAACAGTTTTCCCTTGAGTGAACATTCATGTGGCAATTAAGTGATTCTTTAAATCTGAAACTCTTTCCACACTGATCACATACAAAGGGCTTCTCTCCATTGTGAATTCTCATGTGAATCTTAAGATTTCCTTTTAATGAGAAACTCTTCCCACACAGTTTGCAGTTATAAGGTCTCTCTCCGGTGTGAATTCTCATGTGGGTGTAAAGAGCTCCTTTACGAGTAAAACTCTTTCCACACTGATCACATGTGAACGGCTTCTCTCCAGTGTGAACTTTCAAGTGAGTGTTGAGATTTACTTTTTGTGAGAAGCTCTTTCCACACTGTTTGCAGGTGAAAGGCCTCTCTTCTGTGTGAACTCTCATGTGAGTCTTAAGGTATTTATTGAATTGGAAAGTCTTTCCACACTGGTGGCACATGAAAGGTTTCTCTACGGAGTGACTTATTACATGCACTTTAAGGCATTTCATGTCTGAGAAACTCTTTCCACACTGATCACATGCAAACATCTCTCCAGCATGAACACTCTTGTGGATTTCAAGGTTTTGTTTTTGTGTTTGATTAGAACTGTTAGATTTCGTCTTCTGAGCTCTTTTTCGTGAGGAAATCTTTTCAGTCTGTCTAGGTTTTTCCCCAGTCATGAAATCATGGTGCATCTCATATTGATTTTTCTCTTCAACTTCATTTAGTTCTTGACTCTCCTTTTTCAGCGCCATCAGGTCTAAGGGGAAAAAAAGAGACAAATACAAATTAACCCGTGTCAAAATTACACCTATTTTCTGATGAATGATGGTGAACAGATTTGGCTGTGTCAGTGTATAAGTATTGGGCAGAGGGGAGAATGGGGCTTCATTGGTTCTGACAAAATAAGCTGCTGCTGCAATGGAGAAAAATAATGTTTGAGAAAGGAGAAAGGTAGCAGGAGGGAATAAAGTTTGAATTACAATAAAGTAAATGGATTAAAACAATGAATTACACAGTGAATTATGCAGTTTGGTCTATTGAATAAATACACCAAGGCCCTGTCTACACCTGGAATTAAGAAGCGTTTCAATCGATTGAATGCCAAGTAGATGAGAGATAAGGCTGCCCTCGACTAAGGATTTTTCTGCTTGACCAGTGGTCATTAATTTTAAGCATTAGTTGACTAATCACACATTTATTAATAAACCATTTAAATCATTATAATGCGCCTTTAATTGCCTACATAGCCTAATAAGCACTCAAGCACACATGCATAAAGCTTACCACAGCACACCGGCAGAAGTAATGATCATGAATGTGTCAGTGAAAAACAGTAAGGAGCCAGCATTAACATTTTAATAATTTGATTAACTAGTGCTTTCTTTGTTTTCGGCTTAAGAGATGAAGACGGCGACACGTCATCTCCGCAGTAGTGGACGCACCTTCCATTTCCATTTGAATTGGTTCATTTGAAAGTTGACATTTCACTCTCTATAGATATAATTTTAATGTCTGTAAGGCAAAGATACACTGAGTTTCACGCTCAAGTTCACAGACCGAGACGGCAGAAAGCGCTTCATGTTTACTTTCATTATTTTACAAAAGCACGTTTTGTTGTTATTGTGAGTGCACACAAATAAATGTACTCTTCACAGATTCGAAAGATGTATTGCTCTTCTTTGTATGACCAAAAATGATTTGTATGACCAAAAAAGAGTGAGTATTTTAAGAGCAAGTTAGAGCACTGGTGCCTCCATCTGTCCTGCAGCGAGTGCTTGAACAGACACTTGAACAGCGCGCATTTCTCTAGGTTAACATTAGATTGAGTGGCCATGTAAAGTTGCTAATACACACAATGTACCCACCCTTCAACGGGCTGAACCAAACCCTTTTTACACCCAGTGTATTTTAGGTGTTACAATAATTCAATTGAATTCAATTACAATTGAAAAAAAAATGACAATTATGAAGTTGTATTTTACAAAAAACAAACCTGTTACAACCCGAATTCCGGAAACGTTGGGACATTTTTTAAATTTGAATAAAATGAAAATGAAAAGACTTTCAAATCACATGAGCCAATATTTTATTCACAGTAGAACATAACGTTTAAACTGAGAAATTTTACACTTTTATCCACTAAATGAGCTCATTTCAAATTTGATGCCTGCTACAGGTCTCAAAAAAGTTGGCACGGGGGCAACAAAGTGCTGAAAAAGCAAGGAATTTTGAAAAGATTCAGCTGGGAGAACATCTAGCAACTAATTAAGTTAATTGACATCAGGTCTGTAACATGATTAGCTATAAAAGGGATGTCTTAGAGAGAGACCGAGTCTCTCAGAAGTAAAGCTGGGCAGAGGCTCTCCAATCTGTGAAAGAGTGTGTAAAAAGATTGTGGAATACTTTAAAAACAACGTTCCTCAATGTCAAATTGCAAAGTCTTTGCAAAACTCATCATCTACAGCAGCGTTTTTCAACTCCAGTCCTCGCGCCCCCCCGCTCTGCACATTTTGTATGTTTCTCTCTTCACTTCAGACCTTTGTTCTATTCGACCGTAAGTGCCCTGCGAAGTGGACTTCACAGGATATTCCGCCATCATTCCAGTTCAAAGCGAGCGTATATGTTCCATCCAAAGGGCATTGAAGTGTGCGAGACGTGAATTTAAATTGGATTTATTTACAGAGGTATATTTTGTCACACTTCACTAGTAAGTTTCGTCTGTGTGTGATGACGCTGGCGTAGCGCAAATCCGTGAATAAATCAGTGAATAAATAAGTTCCGAAATGAAGTAAACGTCAACGGATTTCTCATGCTTAGGGAGTAGGGAGCAATGAACACTGTGTAGGGAGCATGTCAATCGGAACACAGTTCATTCATGGAACTTTCTTCTAATGAGCTGATGATCTGAATCAGGTGTGTTTAAACAACAGAGACATGCAAAATGTGCAGAGCGGGGGGGCGCGAGGACTGGAGTTGAAAACCGCTGATCTACAGTGCATAACATCATCAAAAGCTTCAGAGAAACTGGAGAAATCTCTGTGCATAAGGGACAAGGCCGAAGACCTTTGTTGGATGCCCGTGGCCTTCGGCCCTCAGACAACACTGCATCACTCATCGGCATGATTCTGTCATTGACATTATTAAATGGGTCCAGGAATACTTCCAGAAACCAATGTCTGTAAACACAATCCGCCGCGCCATCTGCAGATGCCAACTATAGCTCTATCATGCAAAAAGGAAGCCAATGTGAACATGGTCCAGAAGCGCCTTCGTGTCCTATGGGCCAAGGCTCATTTAAAATGGACTGTTTCAAAGTGGAAAAGTGTTCTATGGTCAGACGAGTCCAAATTTGACATTCTTGTTGAAAATCACTGACATCGTGTCCTCCGAGCTAAAGAGGAGGGAGACCTTCCAGCATGTTATCAACGTTCAGTTCAAAAGCCAGCATCTCTGATGGTATGGGGGTGCATAAGTGCATACGGTATGGGCAGCTTGCATGTTTTGGAAGGCACTATAAATGCTGAAAGGTATATAAAGATTTTAGAGCAACATATGCTTCCCTCCAGATGACGTCTATTTCTGGGAAGGCCTTGTGTAGGTTCAGCAGGACAATGCAAAACCACATACTGCAGCTATTACAACAGCATGGCTTCTAAGTAGAAGAGTCCAGGTGCTGAATTGGCCTGCCTGCAGTCCAGATCTTTCACCTATAGAGAACATTTTGCGCATCATTAAATGAAAAATCAGCAGCTTGAAACCTATATCAGGCAAGAATGGGACCAAATTCCAACACCAAAACTCCAGAAACTCATAAGCTCGATGCCCAGACGTCTTCAAACTGTTTTGAAAAGAAAAGGAGATGCTACACCATGGTAAACATGCCCCCGTCCCAACTATTTTGAGACCTGTAGCAGGCATCAAATTTGAAAAGAGTTAATTTTGTGCATAAAATTGTAAAATGCTGTGTGTCACATGAAAAGCATGACCGCTTCAAGTCAGATTTCAAGTCGAACACACCTTTTGTGTGGTCATGTGATCTCAACATCTGTCCACATGAGGCGACCCGCTCCATGACAAATTATACCACTTAAAATACAACAGTCATATGAGTTTATTCAACAATAATCACTAATTTCTGTAGAGCTAGACATTTTAATAAGGATCAAATGAGTGAGTTCAGCTTTGAGAATGAAACCAACCTGTTTGTGTCTCAGTATCTTCAAGTTTGACTCTGAATGTTTCTTCAATCTTCATGTCTTCATTCTCCTCTTTAATAAACACCATCATTGTTTGTTCCTCAGTATCTTCGTGTTTGACTTTGAATGTTTCTTCAATCTTCATGTCTTCACTCTCCTCTTTAATAAACGCCATCTTTACAACAGTTTTTCACATGGATCTCAGCTGCTTCAGGAGTTTTTCTGTGTTTTTGGACACTTTGTCCTGTTTAAGTTGAGAATAGTTAACAGAGAGAAAATTAAATCCAAACTAAATCTCTGGGTGCATCTCAATCAGATCCCTAGTTCAGTAGTCAGTGCACTAGTAAAGAGAACACACTACACGACTGTCAGGCCGATTATGAATGGAATTAGATATTGGCATCTGATCGTTCCCAGTCAGACCGGGTCTGTTCCAGGGCTCAGTCGCTGTTTGCAGTCAGCAGAAAAATCGCAGTGTGTGGTGTCTAAAGATTATAATCTTAAAATTCAAGGATCAGTCATTGCCAGTCGTTTTCACAAAGATTTTTTTAAACATGTTTAATGTTTGCGACTGACACCAGCGATTGTATGCGGCTTTGCAGTGTCACTGTCAAACATCATTCAGCTTTAATTTTGTAATTTTGCAATCTCTACAAAAACAAATCTTGATTGTTCTTGTTGTGATTTATTTCTTGTCTTTCTTTTAATTATAAGTTAACATTGCAAATTAAATGTTTTTTATTTTTCTGCAGTCGAAGAAAGTATATCCTAAATAATGTCAGTGATTTCTCTCATTTAAAGATTACCAATAATTATTTTATTTCGATCTGCAGTCTAATAAAAGTTCAAAAAGGCTAGACTAGACTAACAAATTTTCTTTATAACGAATATACGAACATAACGATTAGCCTATTCTTCTATTATTCAAAACGAAGTTTTCATAAAAAAATAAACAAACTAAAATTTGCAAAACATATTCAAGACACATTGCTGTGACATTTATTAGGAAGACCAACAAAGCAGGAAAGCTCACGTTTTCTCTTATATATTCAGCACAAACTAAGAAAAGTAAAACAAACCTTAACGTTTCAATAGGTAAAAGCACCGGTGTTGTCTTTGGTGGAGCGAGCGGCTTTTGAGTAATTTTTTTTTCTTTTGGTTCAGCAGAATTTGTCCATTTGTGACCTGCAGTCGTTAAGTGTGTCGTGTAATGACTCAGTCATTAGGTTTGTGCTCCTCTCTGACTGTCAAAGACTAGAATCTGCTCCAGTCGATGGAAATGGTCTTTAAGTGTGTTGAGATCAGTCTTACAGTTTCTGCTAGTCGTGTAGTGTGTTCCCAGCTTAAGAGACTCAGAGTGATAGATAATGGCCTTAAATCACCTGATAAGACAAAAACAACCAAAACTAGCACTTAGAACACAAATTATATACAAGTTTCATAATACGCTTTTATCAGTGTTTTACGATAAACTTGACTCAATATAACATTGCTACTACAGTCGCAAAATAAGCTTTTACTGTTTAAAAAAAAAAAAAAAAAAAACTGATTTATGAGCATTATTGGAATTGAATGTTAGAATAAAACCCAAACACACATGATTGTTGTAGGGTTGTAACGATATACTGGTATGACGGTTTATCACAGTTTGAACGTGCACGGTCATCATATCGTAAACATTTGCATATCTAAGGTTTAAAAAAAATCCTACCCACGCTTATGCAATTTATTTCGGCTCGGCTGCTTCACTCTGCATTCACTTGGCTGTTAATCTCCATCTCCACCAAAAAAAAAAAAGTTAAAATCTGCAGTATGGGAATACTTTGGTACGATGGCATTTTAGTGCCACCTTAAAAAATAAAACAAAATCTAAAATTACGAGATTAAAGTCGAAATATTTCGAGAATAAAGTCGAAATGCTTTGAGATTAAAGTAGAAATTTTTAAGAATAAAGTCGAAATGTTTCGAGAATAAAGATATTATAGTTATAATATTTTGAGATAGGCTATTCTAGCCTTTTGTGCATGCAAATGGCCTGGATTGGGAGCACCGGGAGATATTCCAAAGTCTCAGCTTTCAAAATATCAGTTTTATAGCGAAATACAAACAATATGTAGGCTATATTGCAATAATGTGTTTGTCAAGCGGCATGTGAGTCAATCATCTTTCCGATTACAATAACGAATGACGAGACATTATTTTCATTATAAATTAGGCTAAACTGTTTTTTTCATGCCTTATGATGTTCCTTCACTTTTATATCTTGCTATAAACTTGTAATTAAGAGCAAAAACACATTTATAATTTGTATTTCGTTATAAAACTGACAGAATTTGAAAGCTGAGCTGTGTGTAAAAGCAACAAAGCACAAAATTGTTGTGATTACTGGTTGGCTGGCGTGCTACAAATAATGAATGGAAGACGTTAAATATTATGTCCTCATTTATAGTATTATACCATGAATAAAACAGCTTGTGAATAGTCACTTAACGTTTACAGCAGAAAAGACAACAATATAACTTATGTTAACAAATTTGAGTCCACTTCAACCTTTAGAACGTTTTATTGCAGTTTAATTAAACAGGCTATATGAGGAATGAAAGTTTGGACGCCGTAGACGTTTTTGCGGAGTATAGGTGGAATTTTCACAATAATTTAATGAATTGATTCACATAAATACAGAGATCTGTCATGCCACATTAAAAAGCTTGAAAATCACATTATTGTAAGACACATAATTTGTGTTTCGCTATAAAACTGATTTTGAAAGCTGAGACTTTGTTTTATATTAAAAGCACAAAGCTTAAGCTATTGCTATTGGGTGGCTGGTGGCTGGCGCCTTACAAATATCGAATGCAATGGAAGACATGAAATATTATTTCCAAGCATACTGTCCCTGCCAGTATGACACATGGTATGATTTCTGCTAATAATCCCACATATTTGTAGTGTATTAAAAAAGGGTTATATAAGAGAGCTACAGCACCCCCCAACGGAATGTCGATTGAGTGTGTGAGCTGATGTTAAGATAAACAGTTGTTCCTGTTCAGTCTGTTAATAAATATCATATTCTTGATATTAAGCTGTTTCCACAAGTCCTTAAAATGGACTCTTCCGCATCTCTGTAAAATGCTGCCGCTCGGACTCAACAATATTCAAATAAATTCCGGTGGCCTGGTTACTCTTCTCCCGGTGCTCTCAATCCGGGCCATTTGCATGCGCAATATAGACTATACTCTTAAAATATTATAACTTTAATTTCTACGATTTAAATTCTCTAAACATTTAGACTTTATTCTCGTAATCTTAGAATTTTTTTTTTTAACGTGGCACTAAAATGCCGTCGTACTTTGGGAATAAATAAAAAAAACAAAAACAAAAAAAACAAGGGCCGTTTCTCAATATGCGTTCTTGTCTGTACTTGTGTTCTTGTGGACTTGTGAAACGTCATCAGTCGTCGGCCAAGTACTGTTCCAATTCAAAGTTCACATCTAGCCAAGTACAGTTAAAATCCCCGGATGTGTCCTTGCTCCGACCATTTTATCTAGGATGCATCAGAGGTGACTTGTGCGAACTTGATGCAGCCAGGTATCCCAGAATGCATTTCGCACCAATCAGCGAGCGTTAATGGCAGAGGGGGAAACCACAAAATTTCAAAATATTACTGTTATTGTGTCATAAAATGCCGTTCTAAGAGTATTTCAGGCGAGAATGTAGTTGTTTAAAACTCAAATCTGTGGTTTATTTATAAAGATAGCGCCTATTTGAAAATTAGTTTCGCCGATTTCAGAGACGTGAGCTCCACGCGATCACCGGGCGCTCAGTGCTCACGTATCCCGAAGAGAGGAGCATAACCTCGGCTAGTCCTTCTGACATCTGCCGCTGGCTCTGATGTCTCTGTAGTGATTAAACATAAGATATCATTCGTTTTGGGTCAATCTAACAGGCAATCTTTGGTCTCATGAATCTATTATTTCTTCCAGGTCATGTCGTTTTGGTTGAGCACAAAGTAATTTTTCATTAAAGATAAAGTTATTTATTTATTAAACGTAATACAGCGCTTACTTTGTTAACGTGACTGATTTGTTTGCTTTTGTCTTTATTTCTTATTACATACGTCTCTTATACTTTACTTTTATAATGGCTATTATTGTTCATTAAAACTGACATTTAACAAAAAAGGCAGAGTTGTGCTTGTCATATTTCAATTTATTATATAGTGAATCCGAGTATATGTGCACATATTACCTAAACCACATATTAATGTTTTATATTTTTAAAATGAAAACGAAAAGAGGGTTGTGTTTTATATTTTGAAGAAAATGAAAAGGCAGTGGTGTTTGATATCATTTCGTTTTATTGTAATGCGTGTCCGCCTTACATGAACCACATTTTTGTGGCAATTAATATTTTAAATGAAACAGAAAAGAGGCAACGCTGTTTGATATAATATGTATTTTATATGTATTTTATATTTACATAATACAAATATTTTCACTGTACGTTCCCTGAAATACATTTTTGCGGCTATTAATATGTTTACATGAAAACAAAAAGAGGCAGTGGTGTTTGATATCATATTTCGTCGTATTGTAATACAGTGTAGATAACTTAGGCAAGCTGATTGACGTTATCAAGTACACTGCTGTTCCATATGCAGAATTACCGGACTTGTGTCCTCCTGTCCTTGCGAAGTCCGAACTACCGAGGACGCAAGTCCGTACTTTGCGTACTTGGTATTGAGAAACGGCCAAGGTTGACCTTGAGGACAGATTCAATTTGCAAAAAAATGTGGACGCAAAGTGGCTGCAAATGCAGGCAGTACATCCAACATGTTCGCTCATATTCGTGGACACCGTCCCTCCGTGCAGATAAAGGTGTGTCGCATTTATAAAAGGTTGTAAATTAAGGCCGTATGATTTCCGTGATGCAGAGGGAATCCCGGTGCAGTCGTGAACATGTTTATACAGTATAACGAGGATATCACGTGAAACAAGCAATCTGATAGATGGATAAATCAAAAGTAGATATGATATGTGTCTGTGAAGCATGAAGAGACGGCTATATGAATAATCTGCTAGTTTCTGCATGTCTCTGAGTGACGCCGTTTTATCTACTACATACTGAGGTACGCATGCATGATGCTAATGGTGTTTTCAGCGTCTACATAAACATGAAAATCACCACCAGAGCTGCTCTGAGAGAAAACTTAAACATTTCCTAGTTTTATTTGAGAAAAACCATTGTCAAATACACTCTGAAACTCAAAGGTCCGCTACAGCCCGTAAAAATAAAAGTTTGATTTAACTTGAAATTATGACAAATATATTGTACAATGTACTTCAAAGTTATAATAACAACAATATTGTTTATAATAATTGTAAAATTTAAATTTGATAACATTTTAAAACATTAAATTTGATATAGATTTATTTTTATTTTTTTTAATGAAATTTTGTTTTTCAGAAGAGACTTCAATACTTTCATTAAAATGGTTTCAAGTTTGTTGCAATAAAGGATTTGTTCACTCAAATAACTTGTTCTTATTCTTTAAAGAGTCATTGTTACCGATAAGAATTATTGTTTAATATATATTGCTAAACCGTGATACTTTCTGAGACTTATCAAACCATGAAAATCTCATACTGTTACAACCCTAGATCGTTGTCATGTGGTAGTCAGCACACTGGTGAGGGAGTCGGTCAGAGTGATAGATAATGCCCTTAAATCACCCGATAAGACAAAAACAACCAAAACTAGCACTCGGAACACAAATTATATACAAGTTTTGTATAAAGATTTATATCTGGTATGTACTGATTTGTATGTTATATTTAATTAGATTCTACTTTCATGAAAACATTTGCAGTTGTTTTGAAAAATTTGCTCATGCATTCATGTTTATGATAAACTGATTCACGAAATGAGACGCAGCTTTTCTGCGGGAGCGCTTTTACTTAAAGCACCAAAGTGTTACATTAGGTAATATTTAATGTCGCAGTTATATGCACAATTCTCTAAACGAGTTGTATTGATTAAACACTTTAATGGTGTAAAGCACTCACTTTTCTTCAGCCGAATCACAGACGGAGCGCAGCCTTATGACATCACATCAACAGACCAAAATAAAAGTCTTTTTTTCTCCAAAACCACCGGATTTACATCAGAAAACTAATGTAAATAATAAAGTATTTTGATATACTGTGATATATGATGAACTGAAGGGAGCTTTATACCTAGTCTTATATTTAAATGTAAGCAACTCTAAAGTTGTAAAGTCATGATAAATTACAGAGCATTTGTAACTTCTTTATTTTGATTCAAATTACAGGATTGGAAATCATAAAGAATTTGTAGATCAAAATTAAATTGTTGTTGCAGAGAGATTATCTATTCAATTTAATAACTGAAACTGAATACTAATGACAATGTATGTAGACCAGTATCAGAAATGTAATGATTTTATGGTGTATACAAATGAAAAACATTCTGATTTTATATTGTAATTGTAATAGATGTGCTTAGTTACAGTTACAACAGTAACAACGTTGCAGATATTCTTAACCATTCCAACCGTGAATCTGCTGTGAGCAAGAGGAGGAGTGGAGGTGCACCACAATAAAGCCCTGCCCCTTTATTCAATATTCCGAAGTCAGTTCCAACTTCCGATTCACGGGTACCTTACGATTGATATTTTTCAAGATATTGAAGTTAGAAATTCCTGTAATTCATGTACTTTGTCAATAAGATAAAAGTGGGTTTTGTTCAAAGTAGCTATATTATCCACATAGATCTTTGATATGAATGAATATTTTTTGGCAATTCATTAAATATCGTTTTTGAGAAGAGTACTTTGTACTTTTACTTAAGTAATGTTTTGGCACCAGTACTTTTACTTGTAATTGAGTATTATTTCAGTAACGTAACAGTACTTGTACTTAAGTACAAATTTTCAGTACTCTTTCCACCTCTGTCAAATTCTGAGACAAAACTTATTCATTCACCATTTTATGGTCTTTTTTGTGGCAACAACACCTAAGTATAATTCTTATATGTATACTGAAAAAGTTTGTGAATTGTTGTTGTTGTTTTTAATTTTTTGGCTCAAGGTTTAATTTTATCAACAGTTTATCGTGTAATAGTAAAATAATTGTTTTTGATAAAGCTTTTTCAAAAAAATCCATCAAACAAAAAATGGAAAAAATGGTTTGTTATAGATAGATAGATAGATAGATAGATAGATAGATAGAGTGATGTGGGTGAAATGCTTTCATTGCTAGTTATTTTCAGCACATGATTAAACAACATGGATTTAAATGTGTTTCACCAAGAATTCAACTCTGGATGCTGCCTATATGTTTTATTATTTGCATGTGAATTTCAAAGCACTTTTGTAATTTTAGTATGAAAACAGGGCTTTTACTTTGAAGTGGGGATATGATGTCATGTGGCTGCACTCTTGGGTCTGTTGTGTTTTTCGGCTGAAGAAAGATCAGTGTTTTGAAGCATTCAGAGCGTTGAAGTCAAAGCAAACCTTTCAGGTAATGTCATTTTTTTTAGGAACTGTAAGAAATGCTTTATTATTGAATGTAACATTGTAATGCATTATCTAACATCAGTGCACGTTATTTTGTGTGAGTAAAGGGCATTATTCACACAAGAGTAACAATAGTCTCATTTTGCTCACTTTGTCATGAAGCAGTTTGTCACATAATTCGGTCACTTTAGTAATGACCAGAGAAGCAGAGCTTTTAGAAACTTCGAGTCGACTGAACCAGATGATTCGCTAATGACTCAGTGTTTCGAAGTGCTCGACTCACCGCACATGATGGACTAAATAGTTTAAATGCAACGAGAAAACACAGTTTTAAAGGAAATGTTACTTTTAAATTTTACAGATTACAAAACAATGGGTCCCACTTTATATTAGGTGGCCTTAACTACTGTGTACTTACATTTAAATTAATAATTTGGTACAATGCACTTATTGTGTACATGTTTTTACATTGTACTTATATTTTTAAAAATACCTTTATGTAAGTACATCTGTAATTACATTTATAATTACACTGTTGACCCAACCCTTACACCTTAACCTATCCTTAAACCTACCCATACCACCAAACCTGTCCCTACCCTTACCTGTATCCCACCTCAATAGCAGCAATAGTGTATTGCCATTCAATATGAACACAATAAATACATTGTACTTATTTTTTGATGTAAGTACAAGGCCACCTAATATAAAGTGTGACCAAATAATGCTTTAAAAAGTATTGTGTATCGTATTTCGTTAGATTACTTAATTTTAGTAACATAACCCCTTTGGGATACCTAAGGTAAGGGGCATATGGTAAGGGGCTTTGATGTCTTGTTTTAATGTTAACCACCTCTAAATAAAAATGGGTGGCATTAATGCATTTAAAACAATTATAAGTGAATATATGAAATGTTTAGTTTGTGTTCTTTCTGTCACTCTTATTGACTCCCTTAATAGTGCGCTGACTACTGAACTAGAAAGCTGATTGAGATGCATTCAGAAATTTAGTTTGTATTTTACTTTCTACTAATTGTTGTCATTCTGAATATACCATTATAAAGATGGCGTTTATTAAAGAGGAGAGTGAAGACATGAAGATTGAAGAAACATTCAGAGTCAAACATGAAGAAACTGAGGAACAAACAAAGATGGCGTTTATTAAAGAGGAGAGTGAAGACATGAAGATTGAAGAAACATTCAGAGTCAAACATGAAGAAACTGAGGAACAAACAGGTTAGTTTTCATTCTCAAAGCTGAACTCACTCATTTGATCCTTATTAAAATGTCCGGCTCTACAGAAGTTAATGATATTTTTAAAGAATGAGTGTCAGGGTCTTTCCTGGGTCAAAAAGGGTCTTTGGTGACAGACAAACATAATCATGTGAACTGCGAGCCATTACTGATAATAAATCTAAAATAAGTAAGGGATAATCAACGGCTAGCCGTGCATTAAAGGATTTTAAATGCATGACGTGGAGGCTAAGAACCGCCCAACGTGAAGCGGAGGGTGGTTGCCTCCGCGAAGTACATTTAAAATCCTTTAATGCACGGCTAGCCGTTGATTATCCCGCTTATTCCATGGTCATTTGCCAAGTTAGGGTGCTTTCACACCTGGCCCGTTGTTTCGGAACCTGGCACGTTTCCCTCCTTAGATCGGTTCGTTTGGGCATATGTGAACACGGCAATCGCGCTCGGATCCGCGCCAAAACAATCGGTCCGAGATCACCTGAACGAGGTGGTCTCGGCTCGATTGAAAACGAACTCTGGAGCGGTTCGGTTGTAGTGAGAAAGCAATCCGAACCAACGGACCAGGCTATATCACGCAGTATAATGGGTAATTACATAAGTTCCGTGAAAAGCAATGGGTGTGCATGTCTTCACCATTCAAAATCAAAGCGTGCCTTTTCATTTTATAATGCCGTCTTATTGCTCTTCGTAGTAGGTGCATTTTAACAATGTTTTCCCGACGAATCCTGGATTCCTGATCAAAATGATAAATTAATATATATATATTGACAGCTACAAAAAACAACAACAATAAGCCCTCAAAGCTGTTGTCGGTCCATCCTGACGTGTGTGTGTGTGTGAGAGAGAGAGAGTTTGTTTGCCTCTCTTTCCAAATAAATCATGTTTATTGTCATTCCAGCTCTGTGGAACTTTGACCAATGAGAGGACAGTTTACTCGCACGTGACTTGTATTAATAATTTTGGTCCGTTTAGAAACTTTGCCATGTGAAAGCGAACCACACCAAGAATAAAAAGCAACATTGTAATAATTTTAATCCCTGTTTCGGAACAAAGCAATCGGTCTACAGGTGTGAAAACACCCTTATAGACAAGTTAAAACTTGTATTGCTCTGTGCAGCGCAGTATTTGACCGAATGGGTAAAAGTGACGGTTATTTACGTCAGTTAAGGCTCGTTAGCGCTAAGATTCTGCCAGCTTCAAATCAGACACAGAGATGAAATAGTGCGGTAAATCCACATTTATTTGAATGAATTATAGCATGTATTTCAATTAATTGCTGATTGAGAGAGAGAGATGACAGTTGTGTGCAAGTTACCTGCTTGCTGCGCCTGCGCTTCTCTCTCTACAAACAATTACTTCAAAAACAGCGATTTTATCACCTCGTTGCGGGGGAATATAATGTAGCGATCTAGTATCTATCTTTTATTTTAGTAATAAAAATCGTGGGGAAGCGTTGACAACAAGTTCATGTGTGTGTGCAGCACAATCTGCGATCTCCGACCTCTCTCTCTCTCTCTCTCTCTGTGTGTGTGCGCGCGAGCGAGTGATGCGTGTTGGATAGTGTGCATCAATTAAAGCAGCGCATTAATATGGAACGGTGATTAAACAGACCTGGAACTACCTGTGCAGTTAAACGAATTTAATCAACACCTGCCAGCCAATCAGAATCGAGTATTCAGACAGACCATGGAATAAATGCAAATAAACCATTTGTAAAACCTCCACTGCTGGGCCATTCCACCGAATGGGTGCCATTTGCTTCCAAAACTCTTCAAAAAAATAAAATAAAAAAAATTCTACCTTTTTTTAAAGACTGAATCTAGTAATACACATATTTAACTATTCAAAATCTGTATTGGTCCATCTCAGGTAACTTTATTTAATTTTTTACACAATTTTTAAGTGGAAGATGGATGCATTTTTCTCAGTCCTGGTACCAAAACTCTAATGTCTTTTAAAAAGCATGTTTAAAAATATATCAATAAATTCCTTCATTTCCCCCTCAGACAGGTGTTTATTTTAAAGAAATGGTTGGTTTCATGGTCAAAAAATATTATTTTTATCATAAAAAATCACTATTTATCTACACAAGGTGTATTTTTCTAAAGTACACAAACTAATTTTTTTTTTTTTTTTTTAATGGTGACTCAAGCTTCAAGCTTATCAATTTTCTATGATGCAATTTATTAAACAATGGGATAAATTATGGACCAAACTTAACTTAAAAAATAGTGGTTTAACTTTATTTTTTAAAGAAAAAACTATTTAGTAACAGGAATTAAATGGGTAACAGGAAGGAGTATCCATTATATTAGTATACAGGTTTTAGTATACAAATAATATATTTTCAGTTTTTCTGTGAATATTGCTTTCTTATAGCTCAGCTCACAAACGCCATTCCATAAATGAGTCTTAATACATAATTGCCAGAGGACAGAAATTTCAAGTACATTTTCTGTCATACTTGCAGGAATGTAATATAAAACAACAATGCAGGAACAACCATAGGTTTTCTATGGGCAAAAGCATTGTCTCAGTGTGGATAGAAGGCCAAAACATTGAGAAAAAGATGCATTTTCAAATTTATCTAGATTAGTATGGATGTAGCTTAATATTTACATTAATAAATCAGATGACACTACTCACTCCTGTTACTAGTACTCAGTTTCTATATAAGTGTAGGATATATGAGTAACATGACTGAAAGTAACAGGATTGTGATTTTAGGATAAAATTAGCAAATACATATAATGTAGCCACATGGTGTACATGCTAATATTATGAGAATACACAGCAAATTATAGTGATTCACCAAAGATTTTTATTTTTTTAAATAAACAAGTAACATCTAGGAAATAATTTAGGTAACAGGACAGTATATTTATAATGACGCACCCAGCCACTGTTACAATATCATTAAATATACAGAAAAGAAAATAAGACCGCATGCTTTCAATCATTTCATTGCCTTCAGAAGGTCCAGATGTTGCAATATTATGTTGAAAATGTGTCTTGCGGAATTTTCCCAGTGTTTTAGAGGGGGAATGTGTTAGGGTAACAGGACTGAGTGAAAACCTGGGGACACGACTACAATGTGTATTTTATCCAAAATATTATACATTTATTTTGAAATAAATGTATTTAAAGCACAGATGGGAAATGGAGGTACACAAAAATGCAAAATAAAAATGATTTCTGAAGGATTTTAAACTAGGGCTGTCAATCGATTACATTTTTTACTCGTGATTAATCAATCGCATGATTGTCATGAGTTAACTCGCGATTAATCGCAATTAATCACACATTTTTATTTGTTCTAAATGTACCTTAAATTAATACTTTTCAAATTTGTAATACTCTAATCAACAAGGGCATGGACAAATATGGATGCTTTATGCAAATGTATGTTTATTATTATTGAAACCATAGTCAACATGAAGCATGAAGAGTAGACATGTTTCAAAGGTCATAATGTTTTTCAAAGAACTTGTTCATGTCTATTAGACACATGAAAAAAGAAATACCAGGTTCCCATTACTTCTCTTTCTTTGCACTGAGCAATTTACTTACACAAACCTGTTTACATTTTTGCACACAGGGCAGATCTTCTTCTGAAAATGCAAAATGTACATTTATTATTTTTTATTACATTTGTTTCCCTGTGCCCACATAGGCTACTGTATTTTGATGAAGCTCAATAAAACTGTTTTCATTGGTATATTTGACTGTTTCTGTTGTCAGAAAACGGAATGAATATGAAATAGTGACTGAAACACGACCCATTAAGACATAAGACATATATAAGACATATGTTAAGACATAACATAAGACATAACCAGCTCTCCCTTCCAAGATGTTCATTTGCACACAAAAAATCATGATAATCGCACCGTCGTCTGATGAAATCAAATACACATAAGATAAAGACAATAGCTGTGCTGTGATTTCGGCTATACTTGCATGTCAAATTAGAGAAGCAACATAATATCTGTGTTTAACTGAATTAAAGTGCGCTGCTCCTCTCTGCCGATCGCTAAAGAGAAACTGAGCAGACGCAGAGAGAGAGAGAGAGAGAGAGAGGGGTGTGTGCGCGGGGAGAGCAAGATCTTGCGCAGGTCTTGCTCAGTACCGGTGATTCTCAGAAACTAGGTTTGGGTGCTTTTTTGAAGGGAAAAAGGTCGCTAAAGGGGACTGCAATGTTGCTAAGTTGGCAACACTGTGCATCTCCATTTCTCCAACAAGGGGTTGGGCCACGGGTTAAACAGAAAATACGCGCTGCGTTAATCGCGCGTTAAAAAAATTAGTGCCGTTGAAATGAATTTGCGTTAACGCGTTATTAACGCGTTAACTTTGACAGCACTATTTTAAACATTATATTTCAAGTTAAAATGTAGCCTTAGACACTGGGGACACTAGTTTTTAATAATTTTTTTAATTATATATTTTAAATTTGCAGTTAGATTAATGTGCAGGACACTTTGCTTAATAAAAAAAATTATTTTATAGTTCATTTTTATGCATGTTTGTACCTATAATGTCCTGGGGACACAAATGGCACCCATTCGGTGGAATGGCCTTGCTGTGATTGAGTAACATCTTTGCCTATGAGATAAGTATTACATGTAGACCTCTTTTGAAAACTTTAGTATGTTTTTACTATTACAGTTGCCAAGATCATGAATTTTGTTGACAGAGTATTATATTTATATCTACTCCCACTGAGTTTATATCTCACAATTCTGTCTTCATCTCAGAATTGCGAATTTGTATCACAATTCTGAGAAAAAGTCAACTGCGAGATGTAAACTCGCAATCGTGAGGAAAAAGTTGCAATTACCTTCTTTTTTTTTTTTTTTTTTATTCAGTGGTAGAAACGGGCTTCCATAGTTTCTTGTTCCTGCCTGCATGCATATCACTTTTAATTTCAAGCACTTTTCAACTAAACAAAATGGTTTTCCAGACCTTAAATTTCTAAAAGCTAAATTTAAACACTTTAAAGGACTTTGTGTGAACCCTAAATCACGCAATATCCACCTTTGATCTCATACTGCATGTGGCTGATCCACTACAAGAGAAGAACTGTCTGTCTTGACCACAGGTATTTCACTCCTGCCTTCACTGTGTCAGGGTTCTGTTGTGTGTGTCATGTGTTCCCGCCTCATGTGTCCAGATTTGGTTTGTTTCCTGTCCTCGTTAGATGTCATTATGAGTTAACTCTTGTCCAGCTGTGTTTGTCTCGTTATGTGTTAATTACCCTGTGTATTTAGTTCCTGTCTTTTGAGTTTGATTTCGTCTGGTCTACTCGTTACTTGTGACTTCCCGGTGTATCTTGTCTCTCTGCCTTGTCTTGTCGTCATTAAAGACTATTATTTGAGTTTACGTCCTCGTCTGCCTGTTCCTCCCTCGTGTGTGCACCGTGACAGAAGACCAGACCTAACCATAAGCGGCGCCCATTCACACCGTATTGTTTTCCGTTTTTCAAAAGTGTTTTGTTTTGTTCCTGTATTTGTTTGTCCCGTGGCAAGGAAGCTGCCCCTCGTCCTCTCGCCATAGCCCACTGCAGGACGGCGTGGGAGTTCGGCGGGATCGCCGCGAGTCCTCTGGCCGCAAGCCCTCATGCCCGCCGATCGCGGGAGATATTCGCCGCCGGCGGGTTGCCTAGTTCCCGGGTTGCCGCTCCCCCAGGCGCGCCGTTCGCGGGAGATCACGCCACCGGCCTGCCTCTGACTCAATGCCCGCCGGATCGCCGCTGACTCGTTGGCCGCCGTTAACCCTAGCCCCGTGGATCTAGTCCACCTGTTACGGCCAGGAGTGCCGTTTTTAAGTCGTGTTGTGCCCACAGGAACATTTTAACTTGCCTTGTCTTGTCATGTTTTGTCCACGGAGACTCGTCTGGGGCAGGCGGCTCCTCTTGTTGTGGCCATGGAGGCCATTCTAGCCGCCTGCCCCCTTGTCGTGGAGGTGGAAGCGGTTCCTGTGGGATGTCCTGTCCTGTCCTGTTTGTCTGTGTCTAGCCCCGGAGGGCTCCTGATACCCCCTAACTTCCCCAGGGAATTTTTTTTGGGGGGGTAAAAGGGTTCCGGTTGTAGGGGCCGGACCGAGGCCACGGCCACAAGGACCACCTGCCATGGCCTCCTGAGCTCCCTGCACCGCCATGGCCTCCTGAGCTCCCAGCTCCGCCATGGCCTCCTTTGTCTGTCTGTTCCGCTCTGGAGGTCCCCGTCCTGTGTTCCTGTCCGTGTTTGTCCTGAGGGGCCTCCAGAGCACCCACCCCCCCTCCCCGGTGGAACTGTTACGGCGTGGGACCGTAATTACCCTGTGTATTTAGTTCCTGTCTTTTGAATTTGATTTCGTCTGGTCTACTCGTTACTTGTGACTTCCCGGTGTATCTTGTCTCTCTGCCTTGTCTTGTCCTGCCTTGTCGTCATTAAAGACTATTATTTGAGTTTACGTCCTCGTCTGCCTGTTCCTCCCTCGTGTGTGCACCGTGACACACTGCAAGTGTTTGTCATCTCAATAGAGCCTCTTTCTTGGAGCAGTGTAAATAGCGTCATTGACTGAATGCTTGTTTTGGTGCCATTGCTGAACTGTAGTGATTGACAGCTCCAGTGATTATAAAGAGAGTCCTCTTTGCTTACTTTCTTTATATATAATTTTTTGTGTAATTGTAAAATTTGTGTAACAAATGTAACTTTGTTTTCCATTTATTGCTTAAATGTGCAATAAAAACAGTTGATTGTCTTCAGAAACATTTTTGTTATGCTGGTTGAAAGTCTCCACATCCTGATAGCAATCACAAAGTTAATTGGTCTAAATTTTGTTATGTATTTATATCGTCTGGAAGGTGTAGGACCATGACATGTAAAGCATTACGATAGGAAGAAAAGAGAACCTAATACTGAGCCCTGTGGCACTCCATACTTGTGTGATAAAACATCTTATTCCATGGTCTGTCTGAATACTGGATTCTGATTGGCTGGCAGGTCTGCAGTAAAACCGTTTAATGCACAGGTAGTTCCAAGTCAGTTTAATCACTGTTCTATATTAATGCGCTGCTTTAATTGATGCACACTAACCAACACACTTCACTCGCATGCGCACACACACACGGAGAGAGAGAGAGAGAGAGAGAGGTCTGAGATCACAGATTGCGCTGCACACACACAAACTTGTTGTCAACGCTTCCCCGTGATTTTTATTAATAAAATAAAAGATAGATACTAGATCGCTACATTATATTCCCCAGCAACAAGGTGATAAAGTGCTGTTTTTGAAGTAACTGTTTATAGAGAGAGACGCAGCATACAGGTACACACAACTGTCCTCTCTCTCTCTATCGATCGATAATTAATTGAAATAAATGCTATAATTCATTCAAATAAATGTGGTCTTACCGCACTATTTAATCTCTGTATCTGATTTGAAGTGGGCAGAATGCTAGAGCTAACGAACGTAACTCATGAAAATAACTGTCATTTTTACTCATTCAGTCAAATATTGCACTGCAAAGAGCAACACTAGTTTTAACTTGTCAATAGAATAAGCGGGATAATCAACGGCTAGCCGTGCATTAAAGGATTTCGCGTTGGGGGGTTCTTTGCCTCCTCATCGTGCATTAAAGGATCTAGCTGTTGATTATACCTTACATGTCATAGTCTGAGTTGAAAAATCTAATAGCACTTGTTGAAAGATGCCATGACTAGATGCCAAAAGTAAGTTATTTGTTTATAAATTTAATAAGCATAAACAATTAGGCTTAAATCCTGACTGATAACAAATTAAGAGTAAAGAATATGGTAAAGAAGTTCTGAGCTTAGTGAGTATTTTTTATTCAGCATACATGCCTAAATGTTTGATGTCTTTTGTGTCATTGTTAACTTCTCTTTGTCTCTTTTTACCTCAGACCTGATGGCGATGAAAGAGGAGAGTGAAGAATTGAATGAAACACAAGAGAAAGACCATCATGATTTCACAACTGGAGAAATATCATTTAGTTGCTCACAGACTGAAAAGACTTCCTCACGAAAAAGAGCTAAAAAAACAGAAACTATAAGTGACTTCTCCTGCCAGCAGTGTGGAAGGAAATTCAGAAAAAAAGGAGGCCTAAAAAGCCACATGAGCATCCATACCGGAGAGAAGCCACACACCTGTCCTCAGTGTGGAAGAGGTTTCTCTCGACATGGAAGCCTAAAAAGGCACATGAGAATTCACAATGGAGTGAAGCCGTACATCTGCAAACTGTGTGGAAAGAGTTTCACAACAGAACTTAACCTAAGATATCACTGGAACAGCCACACTGGAGAGAAGCCATTCACATGTGATAAGTGTGGAAAGAGTTTGGGACACAAAACAAACTTTAAATGGCACATGATGCTTCACTCAAGAGAAAACTGTTTCACATGTCATCAGTGTGGAATGACTTTTACAGACAGTAAACACCTTGAGAATCATGTCAAAAGTCACACTGGAGAGAAGACTTTCATGTGCTATCAGTGTGGAAAAGATTTTACACTTAAAGGAAACCTTCAGACTCACTTGAGAATTCACACTGGAGAGAGACCTTTCACCTGCACTCAGTGTGGAAAGAGTTTCACATCTAATGGAAACCTTCAGACTCACATGAGAGTTCACACTGGAGAGAGACCTTTCATGTGTCTTAAGTGTAAAGAGAGTTTCACGTATCAAAGAGACCTGACGCGTCATTGGAAAACTCGTTGCACTCCTAGTGCATTGCAGTGTACTAGGGTTAGGTCTTACGACACTATACCAGCTGAAGTATCATGATACCCTACAGCACTGGTCTCAAACTCAATCCCTGGAGGGCCACAGCTCTGCACAGTTTAGCTCATGGGTGGGCAAACTCAGCCCTTCCAGGCCACTTTCCTTCAGAGTTTAGCCACTCCAACCCTATTCAAACACACCTGAACCAGCTAATCATTGTCTTCAAGACTACTAGAAAGCTACAGGCAGGTGAGTTTTATCAAGGTTGGATCAAATCTCTGCATGAAAGTGGCCTGGAAGGGCCAAGTTTACCCATCACTGGTTTAGGTCCAACCCTAATCAAACACACCTAATCCAACTAAATAAGGTCTTCAGGGTCACTAGAAACTTCCTAGCAGGCGTGATTTGGA
The DNA here is from genome assembly GCA_023376895.1 of Aspiorhynchus laticeps. Taxonomy (NCBI): domain Eukaryota; kingdom Metazoa; phylum Chordata; class Actinopteri; order Cypriniformes; family Cyprinidae; genus Aspiorhynchus; species Aspiorhynchus laticeps. The sequence goes on along the minus strand of JALXFT010004285.1, from coordinate 27,319 downwards.
GCTGGTTGGAGCTAAACTCCGGCGCCAGGACTCACGACTTGGGGGGGGGGGGCTTTTATATTTCTTGAGGGGGCCGAATCGGGTGGGGGGTGCGGTTGGTTTCAAGTAAAGTCCCAGATATACTTCAAACAAAGTTCTTCTTCGTTTGGGGGCAAAAAGAAGTTTGAAAAGGCTGAGCGACGGTATACTGTTTTCGAACATTCCAACACCCCCGTGCTGCTGGAGGCAGGCTGTAGATTAATGTAAACATATGTTGTGACGCTTGTGCGTCTGCCCCAATCACAACAAGGATGCAATGAAGGTGTATCTAAGTCTTTTATTAAACTGGATAAATTATTACATGTTTTTATATTTTATGTGTTGTCATAATTTGATAAAAACAAAGGTTTATTATTGTATGTTATGGCATTTCATTTACTGTATACCTTTTAAATTCGCTTATTGAAAGAACAACAGCAGCAGCAGTATGGTGTAACATTTATTTGAAACATGTATTTGGTACTTGCTACTAGGGCTGAACGATTTTGGAAAATAATCAAAATTACCAGGGAAAGTAACTGTTACTTTATTTTTTTTAATTTTCAAATGTGTCAAATAACTTGGATGTCCCCAATATTAAAATGTTAAATTAATGAAATGGACACTAAATAGAATACATTATTATTATAAAACATTGCACACTAATCTACACTATTTTAATGTTTCTGTGGGACAATGTAATAGACACCTATCAAATTATATTGATTGTAAATATTATCAACCCTCTATGGACACCTTGGCAATATAAACTCCATTGGCGTGTCAATTTTTTTTTGTTACTCACCAGACTAATATTAATGACCTGATATACTAATATATATTTTCACTCACCAGCCAATTTGGCTGCTCAATTTTTAAGTTACCGGCCATTCATAACTGCTACTAGCCAAAAACAAAAAAACAGAAATAGACCAACAGCTTTAGGCTGTCCACACTGGATGTGACAAAGCGACCATTGCAAATCATTTTGTGTCCGTACTAAGGGTGTGCGATATTGACAAAAAACAAATCTCAATATTTTCTGGGATTTTATCGATAAAGATAATTAGACGATATTTTGCTGAGTGTGTTATTGTGCTGATAAGGACTGCCATTGACAGCTGGCTCCTACAGTTTTTGATATTCTTCATATTCTGTGTGGTCAGTTCACAACAGTGATAGAAATTAATATTTTCCAATAAGTTTAAATTGATTTGAACCTTTTATAGGCATTTTTACGCTTATAAAGCCATTTTTTTCTAAAAGTGTGCATCATCTTTTGAGTCAAATTCTTACATTTAATCAATCAATTATAATAATAATAATAATAATACATTTAGGCTGTTACTAAACAAATTAAATCAGTATCAATAAAATTCATCTTTGCACAAGTTTATGGCATTTAGATGTACTTTCACATGTTAATGCGGCTTAGAGGGATATGGAATGCTTTAACCTGCAGTTACAAATGCATAAAGTTTTGATATTTTAAACATGAAATGTTGAATACTGATATTTGAAATTATTTAAAAAATGAAAATATATTTTAAATGTAAAATTAAAATCGCCAGCAGATGGCAGTAAGTCACTGATAATAAGTGAGTCATTGAGACTGAACCGAATCATTTAAACTTTGATTCATTCAGGAATGAAACACCATCATGTTGCTCATGCTGCGGTCAAGTCCTCCTCGGACGTTCGTACTTACGAGTAGACAAGTCGTTATTACGACGTCGGGTGCGTTTAAGTCACTTTGTTGTTTGCAGTTTTCAGAGTCACATGCGTCTCACTAGAGAGCAGTTCAACCACTTTGTTGATCAGCTGAAAAGATCTAGGCTTTCAGATGACCAGCAGCCTGGAGGTTTTTCCCAACCTCCTGTAGTTCAGAAAGCCCTTGTGTTTTTGTGGTACATGGGCAATCAAAATTCCTTCAGAGAAATTTCAGATAAGTTCAATGTTTCCCGTGGATCAGCTCATAATATTGTCCTTGAGGTTTTGGAAGTCACCTGCTCACTTGCTCACATGTACATCACCGATTGCGACAAAGGAGTCATTTCAGCTGTGTTTTATCGCTTATGTGGCATTCGGGCCATCATTGGGGCCATAGATGGGTGTCACATAAAAATTCAAAGGCCAGCTATCAGAGGAGGCGATTACCTGAATAGGAAAGGCTTCTATTCTCTTCTACTACAGGGCATTGTGGATGACCAAGGACGCTTCCTAGACATTTTTACAGGTGTCCCAGGCAAAGTACATGATTCAAGAATGTTACGAGCCTCTAAATTTTTTGAAAACTGGCAGCAGAAGATGGGTACAAGTTACCTCTTAGGTGACACAGCATATATCTCTGGTGACTATCCCTTCATCATTATGCCCAAACGTGATAATGGTGCACTTACTGATGATGAACTGCAAAGGAATGTGAAAATCAGCCGTGGAAGGGTCTCTGTCGAGCAGGCCTTCGGGAGAATGAAGTGCATGTGGAGAAGGATGCGTGATCTCCAAAATACGAGGATAGACATTCTGGTGAAAATAATTGTGGCAGCATGCACACTGCACAACATGAGTTTAAATGAGGGACAGTCAAATGTATGTGAAGAACATCCCCACGGATGCCCACGTATCCAGGATGAAAACTTGTAATCTTGTATTGCAGGCATTCCTGACACATTTTCAGAACACATCATACATAAATATTTTGAGACATATCACTTTATTTTATTATTGGGTACCATTTGTGTTTTTATATTAACATGCCATTGTTTTGAACTGTGAATTTTCAAGAAATCTGTCAGTTTTGTAGCAGAGAAAGAGAAGAATGAGAATGTGAAAAGGTACTGAACAATCTTCTGTAATGCAAGAAACAATTCTATATATTTTTTGGAAACTATATATATATTTTTTTGCACAATTAAACAATTTAAACTGAAACATTGAAGGAATTATTTATTTTGTTCGAAATTCAGTGAAAATGTATAAATCGTGTTAATGACAACATTGAACAATAATGTTGCAAAAACAACAAATTAAACCAGTATCATCTGACACTTTCAAAACATGAATTTAAGGAAATTGAAGTAAACAGTCTTCAATAAATGAGTAAGGCCAGGGTTTTTAAGCTTGTGAACATTAACTATTTTTTGAAAAATAGGCTCTTGTAAATTACAAAGTTACAATGAAGAAAGTGACAAAACAACTTAAGTCTTCTCAGCACTGTGAACTCTATCACATCTTTCGTTAACAAGGTTAAAGGGATAGTTCATCCAAAAATGAAAATTCCATAATTTACTCACCCTTATGTTGTTCCAAACTTGAATAAGTTTCTTTCTTCTTTTGAAATAAAAAATATATTTTGAAGAATGAGGGTGAGTAAATGATGGCAGAATTTTCATTTATGGGTGAAGTATCCCTTTAATGGCATAAATGTTGAAAAGTGCGCCCATTAAACCTTTATAAGAAAGGAACACAAAACACTAAGCATTTTTAAAATGCAGGGAAACTAATTTGGGCACACTACAGTTACACATCTTACTGCTTTTCCAGAAATGTTTGTATAAGTGTGTCTAAAGTTTTCTGTGATGCATTCATCTGTGTCATGATTTCATCATGACGTCGCTGAGTAGCTTCCTCAGATTCCCTGAGAAAATTAAGGAGTTCATGGTGACCAACATTCTTTTTCTTCTTGCGGCGACTAGTGGAATGGATGGCTGAACCATCAGAAGATAGAGAGGAGGTTTCAGCTTCAGGAGATAGTGGCCTGCTACTGGAAGATGAATCTTGTGGAGACACCTCACTTGGCCAGGGAGAAGAGGGCCCTGACGAATTATTTCTGAGTGCCTCAGGGTTCTTAATGTGGACACCCGTTGCATCACCGATTACTGGGAAGTCAACGTCATTATTACTTCCAATCAATTCTTCCATCTCAGTGTAGAACTCAAATTTGATGACACCTCGTCCAGTTGATTTGTTATTGTCTTTAATTTTCTTAAAGGCATCCTGCAGAGTCGCCCACTTCCTTGCCACTTTTGCCTGATCAAACTGCAAATTAAACTGCTCGGTCAGTTTCTGGGCAATTTCTGTCCAGAACTGTTTCTTTTGTCCACGGCCCAACCGTATCCTAGAATCCAGCTCAGACAGTGATTTTGGTAGCTCACCTTTAGTGCTGGTAAGGTGTGCACGCATCAAATCAATGAGGTAAAGAGTTTGTTCTCGAGTGAAAACGTGGTGTGGGGGACAGGTGGACAAAGAAGGTAGTGAAGTAGAAGGTGTTGTTGTAGGAGATGTGGGGAAGCCAGAGGGTTCAGGGTTGGAGTAGGTACAGTAGGATGGCAACATGTCAGTGGTAAAAGCAGGGAAACTGCTAGAATCTGTGTGGAAAGAACAGAAACACAAGAATCATATTATGTTCTTCTTATGCTGCCAAATCTCTAATTTGCACAAAAGAATTAGCTGTAAAAAAAACGACGACTTCAATTTTCAAAGGACACATTTGTCGCATGTAAAAACATTCATATTCGTTGAAAAAGTAAATATTTTTCAGTTTGTTGTATTGGTGTTTTATAGTGGTGTCTTTAATATATCTCAGTGATTTGTAAAGATCAGATGTACAGTCTAATTTTATGATCATTTAGTATTTAGATTTATTTGACGTTAGCATTACTGTGACATTTCTCTAAAAGTAAATATTCAAGATTTTTTTACGGTCACATACATGGTTATATAGAGAATATATAACCAGCAGTGAAATATAAATCAGGTCATATTTGTTCATTAAAGTGTCGCTTATCAAGAGTCAGCTGCAAGATATTTGCAGATTTGTGAATGTAATTACAGTACTCAAATGTTTGGAAACAAAAAAAACTTTAGAAAAAATAATTTTCTAATGCTCAGCAAAGCTGTATTTACTTAAAATACAATAAAAACAGCAATATTGTGAACTATTATAACAATTCAAAGTAATTGTTTACTATTTAAAAAAAAGCAGTACTTATGTCATGTGATCAAATTGAATTTTCAGCATCATTACTGCAGTCTTCAGTGTCACATGATCCTTCAGAAATCATTCAAATATGCTGATTTGCTGCTCAAGTGCTGTTTAACATTATTGTGGAAAGAATAATAACAGTAAACTTTTCTACGTTGCTATGACTATGACTATATAATTTTGACAAAATTGCGAATAGATTCAATTTTTTTTTTCAACAGAGATAAACTGTAAAATGATGAAAATAAAAAAGTAAAGGTCAATTACCTGTGTCGCTGATTACGTTCAGTCGTATTTGCATTTCTTCATCAAGATAAAGGAAAGGGGAGCCCTCTTTTTGGTACAGCACCTGGGTCACTGGTGTTGTCAGACCCGGATCCCAGTATAACTGATTTTCAGCATCAACAAACGCTAAAATACAGAGATTAAAAAAAGCTGTTAGCAACATGCAACATGGCAAATCAAACGATTTTTCACCTATAGGTGCAAAAATTATAGCATTTTTTTTTACTTGGATTTCATTAACTAGCAGCGTAACAAGAACATGACCAATTTAAGTTTATAGGACAACTAAACTATCAATTTCAACAAAAATTTACCGTCAACTACAGACGTTGCATCCATCGATTCCGCCATGTTTCTCACTGACACGCCCCCAACTCGGAAACTCGGGGCTTAAAGAAAATTTCGAGTTTCCCACTCGTAACAACGACTTTGTGGTGGCGTTCATGTGCATTCAACTCGTAAGTACGATATATCCAACATGACTTGAACGCACCATCAGAGACACAAAACAGCACTGTGGCTGTGTTTGGAGTTATTTTTGTTGGTGAAATGGAGCAAAAACAGCCAATATGGCATCTAAAACATAAGTCTCTTGATATGAACTTTTTTATTAAACTGTTGTATAAAACCAATATCACATTTGTAACCATGCTGATTTTTTAAGAAAAAAAACCCGTCACTCTTCGTGTGATATTAACTATATGAATGTATATAAATATATAAATTTTCTGCCCCCTTATTTTGAATTATGTGATCATTCTTAATGCATATTAATAGACTGAATCATGCAGTGAAAGAACGCACTCTAAATGCGCACGCGCACTAAATTAGTCTAACCAGACTTCATTACAGTGAGTTGCGTATACGTGCACTCTGTAGGTATGTTTTGTTTGGGTTTTGCAATATACTCGATAATGTCATGATGTCTCACGAGTTCAGTTTTTGCCTAAACCTGCACAGATTTGGCTTGCATGAATTTCCCCAAGAAATTGAGTGAACATAACTTATGGCAGCCAAATAATTATTACATTACAAATAATCAATAACCGTTTCCTTACCTAAATCCTGCGTTTGGACCAGGCTCGGTTGCAGAACTACATCGCTCTGTGCTTCTGAAATTATTATCTTGATCTATATAGTGTAGTAGTAGCTATCTCTGTGTCATACGTGATCGCTTGTCAAGCATGAAAAACAAGTTTTATTTAAATTCTGAATATATTATCATATACAGCATGCAAAGAGTATGGAAGCCCATTTCCGCCACTGAATAAAAAATAAAACAAGGTAATTGCGACTTTTTATCTCCCAATTCTGAGATACAAACTCGCAATTCTGAGATATAAATCGCAATTGCGACTTTTTTTCTTGCAATTATGACTTTTTTCCTCGCAATTCTGACATTATTTCCTCGCAATTGTGAGTTTATATCTCGCAATTCTGACTTTCTCGCAATTACGAGTTTATATCTCGCAATTCTGACTTTTTTTCTCACAATTGCGAGTTTATATCTCACAACTCTGACTTTCTCGCACCATAGGAAACCACTCTGCGTGCTTTGAAGTGCTTTGTTCTATTTGCTATAGATGAACTATATATTGAACTAGATGAATGTTGCGTCCAAATATGATTTTTTTTAACAAACATAAAAATGACTCATTATTCTCCATTTCTGTGTTTTGCGCTCGTGGTTGGACAGTACCATTAACGCCAAGCAGGGTGCGAGAGGGGTGACGGCGCGCACAGCTTTCAGACAAAACATTCTACATTTCTTTATAGTTCTGAGTTTGAGGCAGCTTCTATTGCTTTATTTTAATAACAGCTGTCAAGTAAAGAGCGTATTATTGTAACACTATTATTGATATTGTTATCGGCAGCTTTATTTCCAGAAATAAAAATCATATTCGGACGCAACATACATCGTTCAATATATAGTTAATCTATAGCAAATTGAACAATGCACTGCAAAGCCTTACACGGAGAGTGGTTTCATATGGTGCGAGAAAGTCAAGAGTTGTGAGATATAAACTCGCAATTGCGAGTTTATATCTCAGAATTGAGAGTTTATATTTTAATTTTTTATTCAGTGGCGGAAACGGGCTTCCATAAAAGAGCGCTCCCTTTAAATTTATTAAAAACTGTCACTCATTCATCACGATCTTACAAAGTTCCGTTTTAACCAATTAAAGTGACCACACTACAAAACCTTTTTTTTTTTAAGTGAAGTAACGAGCATGATGGAGCTCGGCGCTGGACAAAAAGCTGTGAGTGCGTGTATTCCAACCTAAACACCTCTGATTGGCCATTGCTTTGTAGAAATAAACAAACAGGTCTGTGATTGTCTACTTTTCTCCCCGCTGCGAAAATGCATAGTAAAATCTTTTGACACTTTCCAAAGCAGAAGATACACTTCATTGTTTGCCAAATCTATTTCGTTATGCTATTACGAAGAAAACAGATCTTAGACCAGGAGTTATGGGCAGCTTTTCCATCTAAAAGCAATCAGTTAGACAATTTTACACTATGAGTTAGATTATTATACACGCTAAACTAAAGTCCAGCCGTCCCTTTCGGTCCAAAGGGGGGGTACAGGGATGTCGCATAGTTTATTAAAAATCAATTAGCATAAGTAGAAGTGATAAAGATTACAGATGATTAAAGAGATGAAAATCTTCAGAGCATGCAATAAGAGGAAAAAGAAGCTGTCTGAAAAGCCAATTAGAGTAATATATATATATATATATATATATATATATATATATATATATACACACACTTGAAACATCCTTTTACTACATCACGGGATGTTTATGTCCGATTGATAAATGTCAAACGACTTTATCCATTGTTACGAGCCACTTTGAAAAGTCTAGGGGTAAAAGGGGTGTAACAAAATAGTGGGGAGAGGCTGAGAGAACTGCTGTCTCCCAAGTCCCAGGACAGGTACACAAGAGTGCTCAGCAACACCAGTTTTAAGCAAATAAACCAAAGGTATTTTATTTAACAGAATGTGGAAAATACATAAATTAGGCTTCAGGAGGGGAAAAGGCAAAAACAATAAACAAAAAGTTCCTCTGACTAGGGTTTTAAGAAATGACTTGCCTATCAAAAGAAAATGAAATAAAATAGAGATACTTCCCTGACTTCCTCTCCAACTCAAACATAGGAGAAAAAAAGGTAACTTCTAAAGAAAAATGGCATCCACCTCCCTACAAAAGTTTTCCACTTAAGCAATTACAAAAAAATAGCTGAAACACTGCTACTTTTAACAACTTTACCTTAACACTACAGGTAAAACAATCAACAAACACTTAGGTAAACAACAGGACTGGAAGATGGCAGCCATAATAACAGAACACCTCAGCCTTTCTCTCTGGACTGCAGCTCTGCAGGTTCCTTTGTACTCCAGCTAACGAGCTCAAACAGAAGTCAGGTGGCACTCATTAGCCTGTCAAGAGAGAGCAAGAGAGACAGGAACACAGTACACACGCGAAACACGACTGCAAGTTAAATAAAAATAGAATAACTTATGTCCCTATGGACGTAACACCATTATGTCTAACCAGCTGTTACAGCTGAATTAAGCTCCTAAGCTGAATTAAGTTCAGGACCAGGTCACAGTGACATGACCTGTGAAATGCAGTAGGTAGAAGTCAGATAAAAATAGAGACATGGTTTGTGGTTTTACATCCTTGGAGCAAAAACAGTAAGCTTTGCAAATCTTCAAATATCACTGGGCTAAATATCATATCAACTCTTAGATGGGAGTGCTTAATAATAAGTTTTCATCATCTGGTTCAGACATCATTAACATAACAAGATGTACCTTTTATATGTTAAACAGGGGAAAAAATATATTACGTAGACCGTTGTTTTGTCAAATCTACCAGGTACTGGATGACCTAAATTAAATTTCAAGGAATATTCTAGAAGATATAAATGAGTATAACCGAATACTCCTATAAAAAATTTAATATAATATTCAGAAATTGTAAATCATAGCCAAAATCATAAGAGAATCATAAGATGAATATGCTTGTAAAAATACATAACTGAATAAACTGATCAAATATCAAATGAATATATGAAAAGATAAAACATATTCCTAATTTTTATATTCCCACACACCAAGTAGGAAGTTGGATCAGATTCATATTCTGATTCACTCTCATCAGGAACACTTGCCATAATGACATCTTCAGTCTCGTCAATATGATAGACACAGTCCATAAATGTGTCTTAATCATTAATTTGACATTGATAGGTGTTATTTGAGTCACTCTGCATGCAACCCAACTCCTTACCCTAAGTTGTTGCTTGTATTGTCTGCAGGTGTTGATCCAACTTTGCAACAGCTCTCTTATGGTCACATAAAGAATGAAGGGGATCCGTTCATCCAAGAGCAGAGCTAAGTGTATTTGAACAGAGTCAATAACATACAAACTAGTGGAGAGTAGATAGACAAAGAGCATACACCTCCCTGGACAATATTCAACCTGGTCTCTTTACAAACAGTCAAGGAGGGGATCACAAAATTAAAACCCCTTTTCTGTCCCCTTGATATAATACACCCTCACTTTTTGAGGCAAATTATTGATACCGTAGGTCCGGGGATGGTATCACTGTTGAATAAATGTTTGAAATCCGGGTCTATTCCGGACGACCTGAAAATGGCCATGGTTACCCCGGTTCTCAAGAAGCCCTCTCTTGATGCCTCTGTTTTAGAAAACTATCGGCCTATATCCACCTTACCGTTTATCTCAAAAGTAATGGAAAAAAATGTGCTCTTACAACTTCAGTCTCTTTTAAAGGATGATCACATCTTTGAAAAATTTCAATCTGGGTTCAAATCACTCCACAGCACTGAAACTGCCCTTGTAAGAGTTTTAAATGATATTTTAATGACTACTGACTCTGGTGCTTCTGCTGTTTTAGCGATGTTAGACTTGTCATCTGCTTTCGATACTGTTGATCACGAGATTCTCATTTCTCGTTTGGCGTCTCATGTGGGACTGGGGAGGGGAGGGGGGGGTAGTTTTAAACTGGTTTAAATCATTCTTAACAAATAGGAGATTTGTGGTAAAAACTGGAAGTTTTCTCTCGACCCCAGGCAACCTAAGCTGTGGAGTTCCTCAGGGTTCTATCTTATCTCCCGCACTCTTCTCTCTTTATCTTCTTCCTCTGGGCTCTATTTTCAGAAAACACAGCATCTCTTTTCACTGTTACGCCGATGATCTACAAATTTACTTGCCTTTGACTAAGAAAACAAATTTTGCCATTGATACTCATACTGCTTGTCTTGCTGATGTCAAATCATGGCTTTCTAAAAACTTTCTGTTCTTGAACCCAGATAAAACCGAAGTTATAGTTTTCAGCCCATCCGAACATGGTGCAAGTATTCAACCCAACCTCGGGAACTTAAATTCCTTTATCTCTCCCCATGTTCGGAATCTGGGTGTGGTGTTTGATAATTCCTTAAAATTTGATAAATAAATTAGTGCTGTAGTAGGTTCTAGTTTTTTCCATCCTCGTTCTCTTTCTAAAATCAAGTCATTTCTCTCAACAAGCTCTCTAGAGGTTGCTATCCATGCCTTTATTACATCTAGGCTGGATTATTGCAACTCCCTTTACTCTGGTATATCAAAGTCTCAAATTTCGCGGTTACAAGTAGTTCAAAATTCAGCAGCTAGATTCTTGAAGGGGTGCAAAAAGTTTGATCATGCCACTCCCCTCTTGCAATCATTGCACTGGCTGCCAGTACACTATCGAATTGAGTTTAAAATCTTGCTACTTGTCTATAAATCACTTAACAGTCAAGCACTGTCTTATTTGTCTGATTTACTCCACCCCTACACTCCGGCGAGGGGACTAAGATCAGAGGGCAAACTTCTCCTCCAGAGCCCTAGAATTCGCTTAAAAACCAGGGGATCTAGAGCCTTTGAAGTGGCAGGCCCCACCCTCTGAAACAACTTACCAGTTCGCATTAGAATGGCTTCCACTTTATCTGAGTTCAAGTCATATCTTAAAATGCATATTTTCTCTCTGGCTTTTAACATGGAGTAATGTGTGCTTTTGAATGATTTTAATCTGCTTTCGTTGTTGTATTGGTCCCTGAATGGTTTTAATTTGTTTACTAATTTTCTCTTCATTATATATTATTGTTTGTTGTGCAGCACATTGGTCGGCCTTGTCTCGTGCTTAAATGTGCTCTAAAAATAAAACTGAACTTGAACTTGAACTATATATCAGCAAAATATCACATCTAGCATTTCAGTTCAACAAATTCAGGCAACAGTAAAGTTAATTTCTCATGAATTCACAGGGGTTGATTTTTTTTTTTTTACATTTTGGAGAGTCAAAAGTGCCCGTAATTGCAGAACACCCAGCTACTTTGTTAGCAGCATATTCACTCGTGCCTTGTTCCTTTTTCCTTTAGTTATTTTTACAAGTGCAACAGTGTTTCTCGGCCACTAACAGTCAATAAATATACTTTTAATCCTCGTCACTGTAATAAATTTTGATAGGAGGTGGATTTGGGAAGAGGAACGACAGACGCACACTCTGCATGATTACTTGTTTTACTGAGAATTTGCATTAGTTTTCTACTGGTGGTTTTGGTGAAAAAGACTTATTTTGGTCTGTTGATGTGATGTCATAAGGCTGCGCTGCGCTCCGTCTGTGATTCGGCTGAAGAAAAGTGAGTGCTTTACACCATTAAAGTGTTTAATCAATACAACTCATTTAGAGAATTGTGCATATAACTGCGACATTAAATATTACCTAATGTAAGTTAACACTTTGGTGCTTTATCCATCTATCAGACATTAATGAAGGATATTTTCTGTTGAGTAAAAGCGCTCCCGCACATGAGTAACAGAAAAGGTGCGTTTCATTTCATGAATCAGTTTATCATAAACATGAATTCAGTCACTGGTGAGTAGTGATGGAGATTTTTTAAACTCCGAGTCAACAGAATCAACTGCATCGCTAAATGATTCACTGTTTTGAATCACTCGAATCTGCTGCTCAAAACAATGACAAAAACAAACATAAACATGTAGCGACAACTTTTTCAAAACAACTGCAAATGTATTCATGAAAGTACAATCTAATTAAATATAACTTGCAAAACAGTAAATACCAGATATAAATCTTTATACAAAACTTGTATATAATTTGTGTTCTAAGAGCTAGTTTTGGTTGTTTTTGTCTTATCAGGTGATTTAAGGCCATTATCTATCACTCTGACTCTCTTAAGCTGGGGACACACTACACGACTAGCAGAAACATTGTAAGACTGACCTCAACACACTTAAAGACCGTTTCCATCGACTGGAGCAGATTTTAGTCTTTGACAGTCAGAGAGGAGCACAAACCTAATGACTGAGTCATTACACGACACACTTAACGACTGCAGGTCACAAATGGACAAATTCTGCTGAACCAAAAGAAAAGAAAATTACTCAAAAGCCGCTCGCTCCACCAAAGACAACACCGGTGCTTTTACCTATTGAAACGTTAAGGTTTGTTTTACTTTTCTTAGTTTGTGCTTAATATAACAGAAAACATTAGCAATTTTATTTAATTATATTTGTGATTTATGTTTTATTTTTATAAAACTTGGTTTTGAAGAATAGGCTATTCGTTATGTTCATATATTTGTTATGAAGAAACTTTGTTAGTCTAGCCTATTTGTAATTAAGTTGCAGATCGAAATTCTTGGTAAAAATAATTCTTGGTAATCTTTAAATGAGAGAAATCACTGACATTATTTAGGCTATACTTCGACTGCAGAAAAAAAAAACATTTAATTTGCAATGTTAACTTATAATTAAAAGAAAGACAAGAAATAAATCACAACAAGAACAATCGAGATTTGTTTTTGTAGAGATTGCAAAATTAGAAAAATGAATGCTGAATAATGTTTGACAGTGACACTGCTGGTGTCAGTCACAAATATTAAACATGTTTAAAAAAAATCTTTGTGAAAACGACTGGATCTTGAATTCTAAGATTATAATCTTTAGACACCACACTGCGATTTTTCTGCTGACTGCAAACAGCGACTGAGCCCTGCAACAGACCCGGTCTGACTGGGAACGATCAGATGCCAATATCTAATTCCATTCATAATCGGCCTGACAATCGTGTAGTGTGTTCTCTTTACTAGTGCACTGACTACTGAACTAGGGATCTGATTGAGACGCACCCAGAGATTTAGTTTGGATTTAATTTTCTTTTTTAATTATTCTGCAAACTCCTGGTGAACCAACTGAGATCCACGTGACACATTATTATAAAGATGGTGTTTATTAAAGTCCATGTAAAGTCAATATTAAATGTGTGTTCTGAGTTTGTCACACCACAGAAAATGTGTTATTAACCACCCAGCCAAATTGGAATGCTAAAAAAAACCACCAAGTAAATAAAATAAGGTATCAAAATCTTGAAAAAAATAAGCCGTATTCTCTGCTCTCAAACACTGGGGGGCGCTGAAACCACGCCCACTCGCAGAAAAGCTGCCGTTGCTCTCAACTGTCTTCCTCTAGCAGCTTATTTAATAAGGAGACCGAGCTGTTTAGTAAATGATCACAACCAGGTATTATGTAGTTACGATAGAAAGCATAGCTAGCTAGCAAACTGTAGGCTGTAGTAACTAACGGTAATGACAGTAACTCGCAATTGAGTCGTGAACCACTGATGCTAATGCGCTCTAGTTATTAGGTGTGTTCGACTTGAAGCAGTGCTGCAGCCCGACCGGTGTGTGACATCAAAGTACCGCGAGAGCGGTTCGAAAGCATCAGGAGCATCTGCTATCTGTAGCTCTCACTGTACTTTGATGACACACTGATCAGTCTGCAGCGCTGCTTCAAGTCGAACACATGTCTTATAGTGTTGAGAGAGGGGCCGTGCTCGGTGGCTCGATTGCGTCATCGAGTCATGATTTAGCCCCGCCCAAAAATCCTGATCACAAAAATGGTGAAAAACTGTTTAACGGTCTAACTCCACAATTGACCATATGCACGGAGCGCTATTTAGAACTTCCGGATAAAGATAAGCCAGCTCGTAATCTTCCGATGAAGCTCATTTTATATGTGCTATATATACAGTATATATATACAGTATATGTAGAGACTCTCACAGAAACATCTCCTGCCTAATTCTTATCATAAACTGAGAAATAAAATAATTGCAACACCGTAAATAATGATTGCGGAATTAACATACAGTTTCATGTTATTAAAGAACATATAATTTTATATGCAGAGTCTGGTAATCCCAGGAAAGTACCCACATAAGTAAAACTGTACATTTAAATGCTGACAAATAAAAACTATCGTAACTGTTTCGGCAGTTAGGTTAATCTCTTAAAGGACATTGTAATGGTATTCTCGATAATCCATATCTTACCTTCATAGCAATAAACACGTTTTTTAAATCTTATAACATTTTTAAGAATTTATTATTTCTCAACTCTGTGTGATAAAATTCCCATTATTAAAAGGTTCACTTTTCATTAATGAAGACGACATGAAGAAATATGTTAAAAACGTGTCTCGGCAAAAAATAGACTTTTTAAGATGAAAATGAAATTACCGTTATAACCAAGAGATGGCAGTAGATGATCACTCATTGGCTGCAGCTGCCATTTCAACGTAGTTTTTCACGTCTTTTGATTTATTATAAAATAAATATTTTAACAAATTTAGAAGGCTACTTTGTCACAATGAAGTATAGCAAGTGCAGGAAGTCACAAAGTCACAGCCTATAATGCTGAATTTTTTACAAGTAAATACCTATATAGTCAAATACAAATGAAAAAAGTTGGTATAACAAATAATGCATTCAATATTTTGAAATGTTTAGATTTAATTTAATAACTAGGCTACATCGTTTAAGTTTTATCCAACACAGACCTAGTTTTGTTAGTCTGATTTTAGACTGAATCACTTAATGCACAGCTTTATTTTGACATCGGCTCATCAGATGATTCATTCTGTTGCCCCTGTCAATCATAGCAATGACTAGCAGCATGATTTAATGGATTCACTAGCGTAAATTTAACATTCGCATTTTGTCATTCCTGAAATGGAATACGTGGACGTTTGATCATCTTAGACAAACAAAACTTTTCTCCTAATTGTGAATGGATTATGTAGAGAAACCGAGCAAAGGGCGCTCCTCTTACGGCACAGTACACTTGACCGGAAATGACTGAGCTGGCTTATCTACAACCAGGAAGTAACCGTGCATAAGGTCAGTTAAGTACTACATAGTTCACAGTCTTTGTAACATGTTTCAGCAATGCATTTCTAACATTTCTAATGTGTTTACAAACAATTCTCAGAACTGACTTTACACGGACTTTAAAGAAGAGAGTGAAAACATGAAGATTGAAGAAACATTCAGAGTCAAACATGAAGATATTGAAGAACAAACAAAGATGGCGTTTATTAAAGAGGAGAGTGAAGACATGAAGATTGAAGAAACATTCAGAGTCAAACATGAAGATACTGAGGAACAAACAAAGATGGTGTTTATTAAAGAGGAGAGTGAAGACATGAAGATTGAAGAAACATTCAGAGTCAAACATGAAGATACTGAGACACAAACAGGTTGGTTTCATTCTCAAAGCTGAACTCACTCATTTGATCCTTATTAAAATGTCTAGCTCTACAGAAATTAGTGATATTGTTGAAGAAACTCATATGACTGTTGTATTTTAAGTGGTTTAATTTGTCATGGAGCGGATCGCCTCATGTGGACAGATGTTGAGATCACATGACCACACAAAAGGTGTGTTCGACTTAACGCGGTGCTGCGCAAATCGATCGAAGTCTGACTTGAAGCAGTGCATGCCTGTTAGAAACTTTGTCCGACCTGAGATCGCACCGAAGTCACGTGACCATCACGTGTGGAATCACAGCACCGCAAGAGCAGTTTCTCCAGAGCAGGAGCTCTGATGATGACACAGCTGTTTCACGAATGGCCAGATTTACCGCATAACAACGATCACGTGTTTCGGGTTTATTCCAACCTTTTCAATTCCAATAAAGCTCACAAATCTGTGTTTTTCGAACAGTAAAAGATTTTTCTACTGTAGTCACAATGTTATTTTGAGTACATGAAAATCACAGGCATCAGGTGACAAGAATCGAAACTCAAACGTTGTTTAGAAAACTAGTCGCGTCCGAATAGGGCTGAACTGTCAAAATGCGTATGACAGATAGCGGAAGTGAGAGAAAAGTGTTTATTACATATAAATATGGATATTTTTCTTACAAAAACGCATGGATTCGCTACAGGAGGCCTTTATTCGCTGACCGCAATGATAGAGCTTAGAAGTCCCAGGACAATTTTTTATATAACTCCGATTGGATTCGTTTAAAAGAAGAAAGCCATATACACCTAGGATACCTCGAGGGTGAGTAAAACAGGCTAATTTTCATTTTTGGGTGAACTAATCTTTTAATATAAGTGAACTTAAAACAATCTACACATAAACCCATTATCATAAATGTCATATTTAGCTAGATGTGCCCTTAAGCAAGTAGGAAGTATACAGAAATGTAATAAAGTTATCAAACACTAAAATCTAAATTAAATATAGAGGAATCCTTAAAGCATTAAAAGTTACTGATTACCTCTTTTCTTCTTTGATTAACAAGATATCACCGCAGCTGGTTTATTAGGTTATTTGCCTTCTGTTTCTTTAAGAGCTGTTGCTGCTGAACATAATGCAGATCTGACATGCACCATATTTCCTCTCAACTCTCTTTACCTTTTCTGACCCAGTTCAGGTCTTAAAGTCTCTACTAATTTCAAAGTTGGTATCCCAAAGATTCACTCTTTTTGGATCAACATACAGGGGAATTCCCTTGACAGGCGGAAGCTGGTAAAAATCACCAACGCAGACCAAACTGACTTTTCCAAAAATGGGAGTAGTCACCAGTTTGCTTAATTTGTCTCAATCTCCCATGAACATATGACAAAAGGTGATGGTCGACCATGGACACCTCATCGATGATCAGAATCCGCAAACCTCCTATTTTAACACGCAGTGAATTGATTTTGTCATCGCTTAGTGGCTGATATGGCAGTTTGACATTAGCACCTATGGAAAGAGCATTATGGACTGTAGAAGCACCAATGTGGAAGGAAGCGACTCCGGTTGATGCAGTTAAAATCACACTTCTATCATCAGGGTTGTCAGACAGCTGAGATAAAAGTCTGGAAGACTCATAGTATATCACTTTGATTAAATGGCTTTTCCCTGTGCCTGCTCCACCAGTAACAAACAAGTGAAATGGTTCAGGGTTTTCTCCAAGAAGTTTCTCCAGACACCATTTCCGCACTTTGTAAAAGACTGCAGATTGTTGTGCATTTAATGATCTTGGTAAACACAATGCCTCGTCTCTAGACATTCCAGCGTGGTTGCTTTCAATACGGTATGGAATTCCAGGGTTAGCAACAAGATCTGGAATAGAAGACTCAGGATCATCTTCATCGGGAATTACATTACTCTTCCTTAGTTCTATGCATTCATGATGTTCCTTTTCTGTTTCAGATCCAAGCAACTTCCAAATCAACACCCTGCTCCAAAAGCTGTTGAGCCCGATCTATTTTGTCACTTTCCTTTTCAAACAGCGCTCGATTAGCATCAACAATACATTTTACTTCTGTCACATTACTTCCACATTTCACAGCACCATTGTTGTAGAATTCCTGATAAGTGGTAAAATTATCAGGCTTGAGCTGCCAGTCTTTGTAATGTGGTAAGAAAAGTTGTAACAAAGAATGAAAGTACTTTTCGAGATCTTTTTTTGGAGAAAATCTCGGATACCTGACAACTGCAGGTTCAGTTCGAGTTCTTTTCCATCATATAGCCACAGTTATTGTTAAGCTTAATCACCTTGTCTTCTGAGGCCTTTTTTTGTGAAGAAACCTCAGATTTTGACAATATCCTGTTTTCTGAGCAAAAACTTGTAAGACACTGAATCTCAAACTCTTGCGTGTTTGGCCTATTCTTGTACTGGTCAACAAGACTAGTCATCCAAAAGTTGGTTTCTTCACCAGACTGATCATCTTTGTTTTGGATAACATGAAGAGGCAAACTCATCTTTACAGGGTTCAACCCAATTGGAATAAACTGGACTTTACGAGAACATTCCTTCAAGTGCATACCTGTCAGTCGATACACTGCCTCTTGAGCAGAAATTTCTCTGTTGTGAAGATATACACTCCCAAGCATTTTTAGTGATGCTCTTGCTTCAAGATTTCCATTCATGGCTTCATTTTGTGCACGTTGCAGCAACAGTCCCATTTCCTGTTCTGCTTTTGTGATGTAACTAATAATGTAAACCAGTACAGAGTAAGCATCTGTGACATACTGGATATCCATGTTGCCTTGCCAGGCACACAGTAAATGTTTATTATACTGGTTCACCCAGACGTCTTTTGGACTTCTTTTTAGGACAACAGTTTTCTTTTTGGAACACTGTTTGTATGCTTTTTCAAAGAGAGCCTGATTAATGCCAATGGACTCAAAAAACGCATTTGTTGAATCATAAGTCGTATCAGAACGTGTTAATGCCCTTTTGACTTTCTCTAAAATTGTACTTGCAGCATCTTTTCCATCACTGCTTTTTAAATCATCTCGACTACCACCTCTTGTAATAAAGGTACGGCTAGATGGGGGCCATGGAAAATTAAACCTGCAGACTGTCCTTTTCTTACGACACGTCTTTGAATGTCTGACACTGTGTTTCTGAACACCGTTGACAGTCTCAAACAGTTCAGTTTCATCCTCCCTTGGGGTTTCACAAGTGATGTAATGATCAATGAAACTGGCAACCAAAGCATCATTGTCTTCATTGTCTTCATTTAACTTTGGTGCATTTTCAACCCAAAACAGACAATGAACGTGAGGAGATCCACGCTGTTGAAACTCTACACGATAAAAGTAATCTATTACCTTTCCGATCGGTTGAGCTGAAGACATGATTACATCCCTCAGAAAACAATGCCATCTGTAATCAAACATCCTTGCTGCGGTAACTGGGTTTCATCTAATCAGTCCACATTTTTCAGACCAGTCAAGTTCATCTGCATTTAGATTTTTCCCTTCTTGTTTAAGAATGCTACTAATAATTTCAGGCTATCTGAGAGCCGCAGAACTGAAGGATGCAAAGAAAGTCGGAATACCTAGCTGTCTTATGAGCGCAAAAAGGTCTTTTTGAGTAGATTGCTAATATGGTGGCGTTCCACGGATTGGTCTCAAAAACTTGTATCCTTCATCAAAATTCTATATTTTAGACAAGGAGTCTGGGTTTGTTAGCATATCTGATGTTACTTGCGTCAACAAACTCTTGTCAGATCCTTTGCGTAAAGCAATTGAAACATTAGATACAACTTGATCAAGCTCCGACAAATACTGTGCAAAGAAAATGAAGTCTGTGCTCCGTGCAAAACGTCCATCTGCATTGAGGATTCTCACATTCAAGTATCTTGACAATGTAATTCTTACCTCCCTCCTATCATGAAACGTTGGACCACCAGTTGGATAGAAAACAGGGAAACATTTTGCTTCATTGGACCTATCAGATAACAACCTAACAGGACTATTACCTTCAGCTGGTGCCAGATTTAATACATCCTGGAAGTGCTGATCAATTACTTCTGAACCAATGTCCACAGGTTGTAAAGATGTATCTGACAAAAGACCACTTTGCTCTTTGATGTAGGTCAGGTCTTCCTCTGGCTGTTCATCAGGGTCATTTAATCATCTATCTTTTCAACTACATCTTGTGTTCCTTGGTGTTCCTGTGGCTCAGTGGTAGAGCATTGCGTTAGCAGCGCAAAAGGTTGTGGGTTCAATTCCCAGGGAACGCACATACTGATAAAAAAAAAAAATGTATAGCCTGAATGCACTGTAAGTCGCTTTGGATAAAAGCGTCTGTTAAAAAATGCATAAAAAAAAAAATCTTGTTCCTCCTTTTCATCAACAACATTCTCTTCAGGTTCATTCAAAGAGTTAATCCACTGCTCATTAATCTCCACATCACCGAACCACTTATTGAACCTGATCAAATATTCAGAGCATTTCTAACATGATCAGTGTGTACATACATGTACTCATAATGCCCTTTGTAAGTTAATTTGCGTTTCAGTTTGATCCTTATCATCTTGTCATCACATTAATTTCGTGGAAGGATATTTGACACATCTGTGGTATTTACTGGAACGCAAACTACAGGTCCATGGCATCCATGTTGTTTACCACGGGGAAGGCAGAGTAACTTCATAAAAGGAATGTTATGTGCAATGAGATGTTGTTCCAATGAGTTGAGACGTTTCAGTTGATTTGGAATGTCTACCAAATGCATGTTGTTGGCAACACTCTCTTCTGGCAGTTTTCCACAAAGGATTTTTCGATGACACGTTAAACAAATCCATAATTTGCACCCTGAGGAAAAAGCAGAAGACCGGTCACACTTTTCATCACAAACATGCACATATCTGGTTGTGATACATCTTCTACCCAAAGCAGCAATTTTTTCTCCTTTGTCTTCATAGCATTCTCTTCTGCATTCAATAACCTGCTTTCTGAAAAGTAAGCGTTGACAGACAGAGCACACAAACTCTGGACCACTACCAACTTCTCGTTTAAAATAATCAATAGCAACATCAATGCCTTTTTGTTCTTTCTTTCTTTCTTTCATATATTTCACAAGCTTTTTGTATTTTACTCATACAAAAGTTCACATCTTTATGGTATTTCATCTTAGAATACTTTCTACCTTTGAAATCTGGATTCAGAATATTTCTATTCTTAGAATACTCACGCACTCTTGCTTTAAAGTCCATGTTTTGCAGATATTTTTTCTTTGAATACTCACGTGCATTTGCCTGAAAAGAGACGTTATATTTATATTTCAATCGAGAATACTGGCAAACACGTTTTTGAAACTGAATATTGCTTGAGTACTTGGCCTTAGAACGTTGACACTTTGACAAACGAACATCAGAATTATTTTTATATTTATCACGAAGAATTTCCATTTTTTTCTCTCTGTAATTTCTATCACTACTATATTTTGTTGTGGCATACTCAATTTTCTTCTGTTTGTAATCAGGGTCATTACAATATTTTGATTTCTTGTACTTCAGTTGTTTTTGTCTGTACTCACTGTCGTTGCAATATCTCTCCCGATGCCTCTTAGTTGGAGGACATTCTGCAGAATCGCTTACCTTTCTTTTACGCAGACATGGCTTGCTGACCTCATTTGACACTGCATTTCCACATGCTCCTGCACAAACATCATCTCGATCTCTATGCTTAACACATGTCACAACTTCATAATGATTACCGTTACAGTGTTTCAAATAAATCACATTCTGTGTAAATACCTCTCCAGTAGGTTTGTGTGCATTCCATCGGCCATCATTAAAGTCATTATGGTGGTTTTGAAAAGATCAGCCAAAACGAATGTCAATTTCTGTCACCCATGTGCCAGAATAAAACATTCTAGATCGTGTCAAATAATCCTCTACCGAAGAATACTCACCTCTCACATACCTCTCAAATAGCAAAGTATTCATTTTCAGATGTTTGACAGCTGCACGACGAATTTTCAAGTGCTTGTCTTCGCTTACACAAATCACATGTGCCAACGATCTGAAAAAGCAGTTACTATCTGGTTTAATGCTCTTTGTCTGACACGGACCTGCAATGGGACAAAAGTTTATGACATCATGCTCAGTGTTATCATTCGTCAGAAGAATGAGCTCACATAAAGCTTGCCAATCGTTATGAGTTAAAGGAGAATAAAATGCGTCTGGAACTGAAACATCAGTGATGATTATATCATCCGTTACAACAGTTTCAACCTGTTTATCGGAGTCTTCATTCTGCTTTCTTTTTCTCCCCCTTTTACCTCTACTTGGCAACACGTTACAGGCTGTCTGCGTTGGAAGGTTAGTGCTTCTCGTGTTTGCAACTTCATCCACAGGTACTCGATAATCAGACGTCCTTACCTTGTAACAGTTGGCGTAACTTTTGAACCAACAACCGTATACAAAAAACAACAACAAGGGAAACCCTAGTACTGCAACACTATCTGTTATAAAGGAGACAGACAACCATATCAAGTATCAAATGACCCCAGTGTATTTACAACTCACATATTCAATATTTCACATTTCAAGTTTCATATAAATGTGTACAAGTTTTTTGTTTGTGCATGAATTCCCCTGTTCACGAAAGTTCAGATCGGGCTCGCCGGTGCTGGAGAATCTATGAGCGGTCCATACAACAGCAATAGGTGTCCTCACTGGTAAGTATTCCACACGGAAGACATCCTCCAAAAAATATAATACTCCACAGCGAGATCGCTCATCAATAGTCCAGAAAAAAAAAACAGGAACAAGAATAATCCGTGTGCTGGGCGATCGCCTCTCTCTTAATAACCTTTTTTCTTTCACCCACCGCTCAACGCCCACACCTCTTATAGTTCAAAAAATCAAAACATATAACAGTACTTCCGGGCCACACCCCCAAGAGTGCGGAGATTCCGGTATACATATCGCGAGCGTGAGATCACAGACCACACACATATAATGATGGGGTAAATAACAGACAGAAAGCAGATAATCACATTCTATATGAAGGCAAATCAACAATGATATTCACACCAACATATCCACCTGCCTACTTCTATTATATGGCTACGCTACAAACTCAGTCTTCACAGAGTCACATACCTTGGGTGTGCGTTTCAAGACTTCACTGTAAAGGGGTTTGCCAGAAGAGCATGGAAAACTGCTGCTGTCTGCTTCTTCCAACGGATCAGAAACTTCTGCATCTGCATGAATCAAAACTCCAGTTATCTCAAATGGTGGCTCAGGTTCCCCAAATAACTGTGCCATGTCATTAATGTAGTTGTACAAAGACTCTCTATGGTACTGTGATACACAACGCAACTTGTATCTGTTTTGATAGCATGAGAGTCAACAACCGCATACCAGGACCCCTGCTTAATAACTGCAGATGTGTTGGCACAAATAGTTAAAAGGAGAGCATCAGCACTCAGTAGAGCTTGCTGAAGTGCTACATCAAGTGGCATGGCCACACCGCTTATGGCTTCATCGTACTCACTGTAATCATTGACATTAACAAAACCTGTAAGAGACGGAGTGTACTCCATGAAAAATGCAGTATTACCCAGAACATGTCTCCTTGGTAATTCATGGACCGCAATGTAATTCCTACCCTTGACTTCCCGGTCTTTTATGTTACCCTGGTTTCTTAAAGACTCGTAAAGGTGTGTTCCTGCAACCAAGACACCGTCGAGATCTTGTGTCGTCCATGTCAGCACGTTCTTCATCTTGCTTTTCAACGCCGCTGTCAGACTGATGGCTCCACACTGTCTGTTACGTGAATCTCCAAAGCGGGCATCAGCTTGATTAAAAGAACCTTTCAGCACTGGTTTCTGTGCAAAATCACAAGAAGCACTCAAAGCATTTTTATGGAAATTTGCTGGAATGTTTCGTTCAGTGTTCCTAGGTTTACTCACGGGTTTTGATTGGGTTTTCGTTGGGTACTTCATCTGGGCTTGCCGGGGCTTGCCGGAGCTTGCCAGAGTCTACTTGAAAAACAGATGTCCTTACCTCAGTCTTCACAGGTTCACATACCTTGGGTGTGCGTTTTAGGACTTCACTGTAAAGGGCTTTTCCAGAAGAGCATGGAAAACTGCTGCTGCCTGCTTCTTCCAATGGATCAGATACTTTGGCATCTGCATGAACCAAAACTCCAGTTATCTCAAATGGTGGCTCAGGTTCCCCAAATAACTGTGCTACGTCATTAATATAGTTGTACAAAGACTCTATGGTACTGTGATATACAATGCAACTTGTCTCCGTCTTTATAGCATGAGAGTCAACAACTGCATACCATGACCCCTGCTTAATAACTGCAGATGTGTTGGCACAAATAGTTAAAAGGAGAGCATCAGCACTCAGTAGAGCTCGCTGAAGTGCTACATCAAGTGGCATAGCCACACCACTTATGGATTCATTGTACTCACTGTAGTCATTGACATTAACAAAACCAGTGAGAGACTCCGTGTACTCAATGAAAAATGCAGTATTACCCAGCACATGTCTCCTTGGTAATTTATGGACCGCAATGTACTTCCCGGTCACTGATGTTACCCTGTTTTCTTAAAGAGGAGTAAAGGTGTGTTCCTGCAACCAAGACGCCGTCGAGATCTTGTGCAGTCCATGTCAGCATGTTCTTCATCTTGCTTTTCAACACCACTGTCAGACTGATGGCTCCACACTGTCTGTTTCGTGAATCTCCAAAGCGGGCATCAGCTTGATTAAAAGAACCTTTCAGCACTAGTTTCTGTGGAAATTTATCACATGCAATTAAAACATTCAAAGCATTGTCATCAAGTTTCATAGAAATTATTTTTTTTGGTTTTTGTCTTGTTTGTTTCAGGTTTGTCTCAATCGTCTCATAGTTTTCTAAAAGAGGTAACAGGTCCTCTTTCCAGAAGGAACGATGTCCCCTGGGCCATTTGTTTAAGGGGAAGCGGCGGAACCCCTGCCATTTTTTCAAGAGGAAGTGACTGAACCTCTGCCAAAAGAACCTGCATATCCTCCACCAGAGGAAGCGATGTCCCCTGGATTTGAGGGTGCGATGTTCTTTGGTAAAGGGGAAGCGATGTCCCCCCTGGTTGTTAAAGGGGAACGATGTCCCCTGTGCCTTTTTATTCAGAGGAGGCGACCGAACCTCTGCCAATTTATTAAGAGGAAGCGGCCGAACCTCTGCTTGACTTTTTTTAAGAGGAAGCAGTGCAGCCTCTGCCATTGTTTTAAGAGGAAGCGGCTGAACCTCTGCTTTACTTTTTTTAAGAGGGAGCGGTGCAGCCTCTGCCATTTTTTCAAGAGGAAGCGGTGGAACCTCTGTATTTGCAAAACGTTGTGCATATAGCCTCTTGGCAATTTGGGACCTTTTCTTGGGCCGTGGCATCTGTAAAGACATGCAAGTAGATTATATATATGCTTGCATAACTCAAATTGGCACTTTTATAAAACACCCAACAATACTCCACATCACTACACTGTAGTGATTTCCTAGATGTTCTCACATACAAATATCTAACAATTCTAAAATCAATAAGCATTTACCTAAGAAAACCAATATTTTTTCTTGTTTTCTGAAGAAATGTATCAATATTAACACATACTTAAAACTAAAAAAATACAAATTTGCCAGTGGCATAAGAAATGTAATGTTATTTTCCCTTCGAAATAAGGTTCTCTTTTTCACCCAAATGGCACATCTTTTTATTCTCTTTTTAGATAAACCAAATTTATCAGAATAATTGAAGTACAAATGACATTCTAATGCTCAAATGATACAAACCTTCTTGTATCATTTGAGCATTAGAATGTCATATATACACACTATATTGCCAAAAGTATTGGGTCACCCCCTTCTAATGAAAGGTTTGACAACTTTAGCAATTTCCAAGAGTACAAATCTTAATGTCGAAGCATGTAATGATGTTCTAGGCAATTGTGTGCTTCTAATATTATAGCAACAGTTTGGACAGGACCCTTTTCTATTCTAACATGGCAATGCATCTGTGTATAAGGCACGGTTCAAAGATAAATGATGATTCAGTCAGTGTGGAAGAACTTGACTGGTCTGAAGAAAGCCAAGTCCCAATCCCAGCTGAACACCTCTGGTGTGACTTTAAATGCAGACCTTGAGCCAAAAACTCATCACCAAACACCAATGACTTGTACATTCATTATATGGACAAAAGTTTCCCTTCTTTAGAAGAGAAAATGGCACTTCCAAACTGTGACAAAAAAGATGGAAACATAATTAATGTATTTAAAAATTGTATTTCAAAATAAATGCACCCTTATGTACAAGTCATTGGTGTTTAGTGATGAGTGTTTTGCTCAAGGTCTGCATTTAAAGTCACACCAGAGGTATTCAGCTGGGATTGGGACTTGGCTTTCTTCAGACCAGTCAAGTTCTTGCACACTGACTGAATCATAATTTCTCTTTGATCCTTGCCTTATACACAGAGACATTGTCATGTTAGAATAGAAAAGGGTCCTGTCCAAACTGCTGCTATAAAATTAGAAGCACACAATTCCCTAGAATATCATTACATGCTTCAACATCAAGATTTGTACTCTTGGAAATGGCTAAAGTAGTCAAACCTGTTAATTAAAAGGGGGTGACCCAATACTTTTGGCAATATAGTATGTATGTGTATGTGTATGTGTATGTGTATGTGTATATGTATATGTATATATATATATATATATATATATATATATATATACACACATATATAAAAATTAAAACAGTATATAAGAGGCTTTATAATTAGTTAATCAATCAATCAGGTGAATAATATTAAAAACTTTAAAAGTCACTGAAAATTCTTTCTTTCCCTTTCATTTTCTGCAAAGCTATAGTGTCAGAGGTTGGTCTAAATCCATCTATAGATCTATAAAAATATTTTCAAAATACATACATGCATGTGTTTGTATTTATATATACATAATAAATATACACAGCCCACACACATATATTATGTAAACAAAATTTTTTAATGACTAAAATATACTTTAAACATATTTAAAATTACATCTACTATTGACATTTCACAAATTTTGAGTATAAACAGTGCAGTTTAAATAAATGTTTGTTTACAAGTATTACAGTGCTTTGAAATAATGTGGACAAAATGTCTGCTCCCATGAAGGGCAGCCATTTTGTCCACATTCATTCAAAACAGCCAACAAAACTAAGATTTCCAAAACACTTTTATATAGAAAACTACTTTAAGCTCGATACACAAGAATTTTAAAAGTATGCTGACACAATTTCAAACAAGATTGCTTAATCTATGACCAGGTCAAACTCATCTGCTAAAGGAACACAGAAATAACTCCACCCAATTTCTCCACCTTATATACAGTGATGACTACATATTAACAGTA